>JAJIBD010015170.1:0-34379 GCA_021461705.1 Cryptotis parvus
CCTTCCTTCCTTCCTTCCTTCCTTCCTTCCTTCCTTCCTTCCTTCCTTCCTTCCTTCCTTCCTTCCTTCCTTCCTTCCTTCCTTCCTTCCTTCCTTCCTTCCTTCCTTCCTTCCTTCCCTTCCTTCCTTCCTTCCTTCCTTCCTTCCTTCCTTCCTTCCTCCCTCCCTCCCTCTCTCCCCCTCCCTCCCTTCCTTTTCTTTCTTTTCTTTTCCTTCCATACCCAGTAATTCTCAGGGATTACTCCTGACTTTTCACTCAGGAATTACTCTTGGTGGTGCTCAAGGGACCATATGGAGCCTAAGGATCAAACCTGGGTTGACTGTGTGCAAGGCACTTGCCCTACGTGCTGTACTGTGGCTCCAGTTCTGTTTATTATTTATTTTTTTGTCTCAGAAGGGAATATAAACTGTGTCTACATTTGCCCAGGTATCAGCCAGTTGCCCAAACTAGTTCTCCTGGCACTTACTGCTCATTCTAATAAATAACATTAGGGCGCGGTGAGTGTCACGAGGGAGAATGATGGTTGAGAGGGGAGAGAGGAAGAGAGGGCAGAACAGCATTTGGGGCAAATGGGAGGCAGCTAGCTTCCAAGTAGATGAGATTAAACAGCAGATTAGAGCTGGGAGGGGCAGCTAGACAAAGAGCTGTGTGTTTCCAGCTCCAGGGACATCAGGACCAGGGCACGCTGCCCCGGGATGCACACAAATGGCTGTGGATGACTCTGAATAGAAGCACTTGAGAAATAGCAGATTCCTCGATGAGGCATTGTCCATCTCTGTTCTTCGGAAGGGGTAGTTGATTTTGGATTCTAACACATGTCACAGAAAGATCAGAAAGTGTCTTGGACATGGGGACTGGAGTGATAGCACAGTGGGTATAGTGCACACGCCTTCCATGCGTGTAAGACCCAGGTTTGATCCCTGTCACCCCATATCCCCTGAGCATTGCCAGGAGTGATCGCTGAACACAGGTGGGGGGGCCTCAAAACAAAAACCAAAACAAAACAGAGGCATGGAAGCTGTTGGCAATCTGGAGCTGAGGGAACAATTCAGAGGCTTGGATGTTTCAGGTCCTGCATAGTAGAGAGAAAGAGCATAAGATGAGAAAAGAACCAGCCTTTAGTGGCTCAAGGGAGGTAAAGATATTTCAAAAGAGCAGGTCAAAAGATTAAAAGGAAAAGGATCATGGGTCCGAGGTGGGAAAGAGGTGAGCGAGGACCCCGACCCACACCATCCCTCTTCTCAACTGTGCAACCATCTTAGTACGGGTTATGGCTGACCAGGTAGCCATCATGGGCAAATCTCTACAGCCCCATAAAGAATACTCTTTGGGTGGGCACCCTATGGGGCTTGGAGTCATTCGGTTTGTTGGATGACAGGCCTAGTTATCTTTGCAGTTAATCTAATTACACTTTAAGCTATTGGCATGTCCCTAAACCAGAGTTCATACTAATGAGAGGGTGTTTACACCCTCCATCTGTGTAAACTACTGATGGAGGGTGTGGCAGTTACAGAAATCACCTTGACTCTGAGTGAGTAACTTCTGAATTATTATCATATATCTACTATGACTTCTATGTTATCTAGATTGGGCACAGCTCCTCTTTTTACTCACTGGTCCCAGCGTGGGACAGTTAGAATTTACCAGGAGATTACCACTAGACTACCACCCTGGATACGTTGAGACTATCGTTTAAGAAAGCGTGACCTTTTCAGTATACAGAGAACAAGATACTCAGAATCACACTGGTGCAGATAATAAATAAGAAGGACCTTGTGGTACCATCTAGATTACATGAAGCCCATGAAATTAAGATGTATTACTTTATACCAGCCCCCTCTCTCCAGAGTTTCAATTAAGAGATAATCTCCGAGGAAGGGATTAGTCCTTGGCATAATCAATTGTTTAGACCTACCCTTCTACTCTCTAGAGGCTGTTCAGTTAATCTTTGTTGACAGGACCCTCTCTGAAGTTAGGATTACTTTTGTGTATATAAGGAGACTGACTTGAGGTATTGCATGCACTTTGGTGGGACTCTCTTTGGTGGGATCCTCTTTGGTGGGAGACTTGGGCTCTCGTGCATGGTACAAGTTCTGACCAGAGCTAGAGGTCTCCCATTATATTGGATTGTGGTGGTAGAGCTTGTTCTACTATTAAAAGCCTTTTGTAACTGTGCTGGACTAGTGAGTTTTCATCCGTTCCCCAGTGGATTGAACCCAGGGATCCCACATACACATCACGAGCCCCAGCCCCGTGAGCCATCTGCAGACTCCTAGCTGGCTCTCTCGTCCCTGTGGGAAGGAGTGACTCTGAGCAGGTGGTGAACGTGGAGCATTCCATTTGCAGTGTGAGTAACCTAAGGTTAGCATGAAGTAAAGTTTAGACACCTGGATCTATATAAAATTCTACAATGTCCTGACGTGATATCTACAGCCCTTCCTGCCCAGGTTGCAGATTCCTCTGGCATCTCGTCTCTCATAGTCCAGAACTCTTTGTGTTGCTCCCCCCCCAGGTTGACTGTGCTGGGTGTGTCCTTTACCCTCTTGCCTGGCAGTTGCTGGTCCCTCACTTTCTTTCTTTCTTTCTTTCTTTCTTTCTTTCTTTCTTTCTTTCTTTCTTTCTTTCTTTCTTTCTTTCTTTCTTTCTTTCTTTCTTTCTTTCTTTCTTTCTTTCCTTCCTTTCTTTCTTTCTTTCTTTCTTCCTTCCTTGCTTCCTTCCTTGCTTCCTTGCTTCCTTGCTTCCTTCCTTCCTTCCTTCCTTCCTTCCTTCCTTCCTTCCTTCCTTCCTTTCTTCCTTCCTTCCTTCCTTCCTTCCTTCCTTCCTTCCTTCCTTCCTTCCTTCCTTGCTTCCTTCCTTCCTTCCTTCCTTCCTTCCTTCCTTCCTTCCTTCCTTCCTTCCTTCCTTCCTTCCTTCCTTCCTTCCTTCCTTCCTTCCTTCCTTCCTTCCTTCCTTCCTTCCTTTTTTTGTTTTTGCGTCACACCGGTGATGCTCAGGTGTTATTCCTGGCTCTGCACTCAGGAATTACTCCTGACAATGCTCAGGGACCATATGGGATGCCAAGGATTGAACCCGGGTTGGCTGCGTGCAAGGCAAATGCCCTAGCCACTATGCTATTGCTCCGGCCCCTCAGCTTGACTTTTCTGTCTTCGCTGGGAACCTTTCATCAGCTTCCCACCAGTCTCGCCACACACATGCAGGCTTGTGCCTGGCTGTCTCTGGTCTCTGATGAAGGAAACATCTGTGTAATGGCGATTTTAAGCTGCTGATTGGAACCAAAATTTGAGTTTTAGGAAAATCCCAGTCTTGGCCTTTGGGCCCCTTTGATCATTGTATTTTGCTGGGGGCAACCTTCTGAATTTGCTAACTTAGAGCTGTGCTTCCTTTGTGACAGAACAACGTGACCTTGGCCCCCAGCTCAGCTTTACTCCCTTCCCCTGCTCTGCCTCAAGATAACAGTCCCTCCGAAGCAGCCTGAAAGCTGCTTGAAAGCTGTAACTATGAAGCTTGAAAGCTGTAACTATGTTCAAAGAGAACCATTCTCATCCTCTCTGTTGCTGTCTCCTCTCAACCCCATAACCTCAGAGTCATCCTGAGAAAACACCCAACAAACCAAACCAAGAAACATTCTGCAAAATACACAGTGTCAAGATTAACAAAGAGAAGGGGCTGGGTGATAGTATGGTGTGTAGGGTATATGCTTTGCAGGCGACTGACCGAATTCGGTGCTGGGTAGCTGACCTGGATTCAATCCCTGGCATCCATATGGTCCTTGCAGGAGTAATTCCTGAGTGCAGACCTAGGAGTAAGTCCTGAGCACACTTGAGTGTCCCCCCCACCCTGCATTCCCCACGCCCCTAAAAAAGAACAAGGAAAAGTAGAGGAACTGTCACAGATCAGAAGAGATGAAGGAGATGTGACAAGTAACAATATGAATCCTGGTTTGGAGCCTGAAAGCGGCAGGAAAAAACAAACAAACCTGGGATCCCTCAATAAATAATATGTATCATTGTTAATTTATTATTTTTTGTCTTGGGACCACATCTGGTGGTGCTCAGGGGTTACTCCTAACTTGGTGCTCAGGGGTCACCTGGAACGGCTTGGGGGACCACGTAATGCAGATAGAATCTGGGAATCCAGCATGCAAAGCATGGGCCTGATCCTTTGAATTAACTCCTCAGCCCCCAATGTTAATATCTAATATTTGAGAAATGGACCATGGTATATAAGATGTCATCTTCAGGAAGGGTTGGTTTAGGCCAGAGAAATAGTACAGGGTTAAGGCTCTTGCCTTGCAAACAGGCAGGTCGATTCTGGCAATGGTCCCAGAGCCCGCCAAGAGTGATCTTTCTGCACAGAGCCAGGACTGAGCACTGAGCAACACCAGGTGTGCCTCTTCCAAGGGTTATTTGATTATTTGGGGAGACGTGGGGACCTGCTAAGCAGTACTCAGGGGACCTAGGGGCCACTGTCTTCCCGTTATTCATCGATTTGCTCGAGCGGGCACCAGTAACAACTCCATAGGTCCTGTTGCAAGCAAGTGTAGCCAAAGGGCATCTGCTTGCTCCAGGGACAGGAAGAGCCTCAAACCATTCTTCAGGTCATGGAATTGAGGTCCATAATTGTTACTAGTTTTGGCATAACAAATAAAATGCGGGTAGCTTGCCAGGCTTTGCCGTGTAGGTGGTACCACCTTACCACCTAGGGGCCACTCCCAGTAATTTTTGGTCAGTGGGCTGTTGGTTGATGCAAGGGCCCGAGGGAAGGTCCAATCAGGTAGTGCTGGGAACACACCAGGACTTGGCCCCTGTGCTTGGGCCCCAAGGTCCAAAAAGGGTTTAAGGGGGCCTGGAGCGATAGCACAGCGGGGAGGGCTGTGCACAAGGCTGACTCTGGTTTGATCCCCAGCATCCCATACGGTCCCTCAAGCACTGCCAGGAGTAACCCCTGAAGATTGCCGAGTGTGACCCAAAAAGCCAAAAAACAAAACAAAAATGGGGGGGAGGTTAAGTTTATACTTTGACCCAAGTGATTCAGGTGGGACCACCCAGCTTCTGATGCCGAATGCCTAATTTCCTGTTTCCCTTGGGTAACTGATAAACCCTGGCATTGGGGCCAGAGTGATAGTCCAGCGGGTAGGGTGTTTGCCTTGCACCAGGCCCGCCGGGTTCGATCCCCGGCATCCCATATGGTCCCCCAAGTTCAGGAATTACTGAGTGAAGAGCCAGGAGTAACCCCTGAGCGTTGCCGGGTGTGACCCAAAAGAAAAAAAAAAAACAAACAACCAAAAAACAAACCCTGGCATTGGTTTCTAAATCCAACATAATTTCTTTGATCTTATCTTGGACTGTCTCCGATCGAACTTGCCCTCACTGTGCAGGCTTCTCTATGGTGCCCAGCGTGCCCACAGGTTCTTGTTAGTCACTCTTGTTTTTCTGGAACCTGCCCAGCTTTCTCTCCTTAAGTCTCAGTTTAAAGTCATCTTCACTTAATGTCCTCGAGGTTGCAGGGACATTCTGACAGCCTCCCCCTCCCCCATCAGACTATTACATATTAGTCTGATGGGTGCAGTTTTCTTCACTGCACCCATCTAAATCTAGAATCGTCTCATTTGTGTGACTCTAGGCTCCATTGCCCTCCAGAGCGTTTGTTCCACATAGGTAGAGAGTTTCGACAATGTCTCTCGTCCCGTTATGTTCCCTCCGCCCAGCACACAATCTTGCCTCTCAGAGTTGTTCAACACAGACTGTTAAATGCATGCCGAAGGATAATTTCCCAAGAGTGCAAACATGACTGCAACCAAACATTTAATTGAGCGTGTGTCAGAGATGTATGAACCCCATTTAATGAAGGAGCTGGAAGATAATCAAGCTGGCCTAAGAGGATTCTGGGAAGAGGCTTCTGCGGAGTGGGGAGGAATACTGAGATAAAAGAGCATGGTTAGAGCTGCTTGTAGATGATGTCCTCAGAGTAATAAACCATAATTGTTTGGGTAGCCTTTTCTGCTGAATCGAAATTGTTTTCATTTCTTATCTAAGATCACTTGATAGACTCTGGGCCCTCTTGATAATGAACAAGTCAAACAAAAGTCCATTCTTCAGGGGTCTGAGAGATCGGACAGAGACCTAGGTGTTTGCCTTGCAGCTGGCCGACCTGGGTTCCATCCCTGGCATCCCCTATGGTCCCCGAGCAGTGCTAAGAGTGATCACTGACTGCAGAGCGAGGAGTAGCCACTGGACATTGCTGGGTGTCAGTTTTTCAAAGGAATAATACATGGCTAGGACAGTTAGGTAAAGCTCCTGCTTGACACGGAAGAGCATGGAGTTGGGGCTGGAGGCGGCAGTCCGGGGATTAAGGCACTTGCCCTGCATGCCGCCATCCCGGTTTGATCCCTGGCACTGCATATGTTCTGCCAGGACTAAGCCTGAGCACCCTTGTGTGTGGCAGCCTCCCAAGAAAAGAAAAGCCAGGCAATACGTCTCAAGCTTTGCACATGTCAGAAGGAGGCTAATGGATGGCCACAGAGGCTGAACGTCTGCCTTGCACGTGTGAGGCGTGAGTTTGCTCCTGACCCTGGCGCTACTCCGCTGACGGGGAGTCCTCGCACCACAGCAGGCGTGATCTCTGGTGGCCAGCCAGTGTGTGCAAGAGTCACCACCACGCACGCACCACCCCCAGTCACTGCAGCAGCCAAGGGAAGGCGGGGAGGGGGCGCAGAGCAAACGAATACAGGATGTGACAATGGCAGGGAGAGGGCTCGAGCCTTTGGGGACCAGATGCATTTGCTTCCTGCCTCTTCCCTCATAGCCACGCTTGTTTGATCAGCGTCCATCCGGCAAGGGTCCGCCCCCAAAACGCATCTCTCTGGAATCCGCTCCTTGACCACAGGCAAAGCGAGAAACTCTTCATGGCTGGCGTGGCGCTGACTGTTGACCCTGAGTTGGTTTCCCTCCTGCCTGTTGGTCCTTGTTGATGGCCTGTTCCCACTGTAACTTTGCTTCCCGAGCTGTGTTTCCGACTGGGGGTGTTCATGCCACACGCTCTGCAGGGGTGGGGTGGGGTGGGGTCCCTGGAAGTGATTTCGGACGGAGCTGGGTTGGGGAGTGCAAGCAGAGATGACGTCAGCCTAAGCCGGCAGCTGATGGAGGACTCAGCTCCTCCCTCCAGTGCTCGGGATCTGAGAGATGCCACGCCTAGAACAGCGCCAGAGGCTGGCCCCGCCTTAGCAGCTCTTCCCTGGTTTGGGAATTTGTTTTCTGTGGAGGGAGGAAAGAGGGGGTTAACATTCTTGGGGGCCGAAGTCCGGGCACTGAACCAGCACCCTGAGAAGAAATCGTTTCCAAAGCAAATAATGACTCGGCTCAATGGACAGCCCCCTGCCTTGGTCCACCAGAAGGGACCTTTCAGAAGGGGTGTCCTGCCAGGACAGCGGTGCAGAACGCCCCAGGAGCGCTGGGAAACACTCAGGCACTGCTCACGCCCGTGTGCTTAAGCGCTGCTGTGCCGGGGCTGCTCTCGTCAGCACTGCTCTGTGTGTGGGGAGGTGGTGGGGTGTGTGTGTGTGTGTGTGTGTGTGTGTGTGTGTGTGGTTTGCGTGTGTGTGGTTTGCGTGTGTATGGGAAGATGTGGTGTGTGTGTGCAGTGTGTGTGTGGTTTGTGGGGGTATGTGGTGTATGCCTGTGTGTGGTGTGTGGGGTGTGTGTTGTATGTATGTTGTGTGTATGTAGTGTGTGTTGTGTCTATGGGGTGTGTATGTAGTGTGTGTGTTGTGTGTATGGGGTGTGTGGTATGTGTATGTAGTGTGTGTTGTGTGTGTATGGTGTGTGTATGGTGTGTGTATGGTGTGTGAGTTGTGTATGTAGTGTATGTGCTGTGTGTATGTAAGTGTGTGTTGTGTGTACGAGGTGTGTGTGGTGTGTATGTAGTATGTGTTGTATGTGGTATGTATGGTGTGTGTTGTGTGTATGGTGTGTGTTGTGTGTGTATGGGGGTGTGTTACGTATATGGTGTGTGTGTTGTGTGTATGGTGTGTGTGCTGTGTGTGTATGGGTATGTGTTGTGTGTGTATGGTGTGTTGTTGTGTGTGTTGTGTGTATGGTGTGTGTGCTGTGTGTATAGGGGTATGTGTTGTGTGTGTATGGTGTGTGTTGTGTGTGTTGTGTGTATGGTGTGTGTGTTGTGTGTATGGTATGTATAGTGTGTGTTGTGTGTGTAGTGTGTATGGGGTGTGTGTGTTGTGTGTGTATGGGGTGTGCATTGTGTGTATGGTGTGTGTGTATGGTGTGTGTGTGTTGTGTGTGTATGGGGTGTGCATGGTGTGTGTATGGTGTGTGTGTTGTGTGTATGGGGTGTGCATTGTGTGTATGGTGTGTGTTTTGTGTATGGGGTGTGCATTGTGTGTATGGTGTGTGTGTGTGTGTGTGTGTGTGTGTGTGTGTGTGTGTGTGGTGTGTGGTGTGTGGTTGGTAACTCGAGGCTGGAGACTCCGGCTCAGCATCTGCCCTGGCCAGAGCAGAGACCCCGTGAGATGACGAAAGGATTTTCTTGGCGCAGAACCTGAGCGCTTGCTGGTTTCCTACCGCTTCCTGTGCCTGGGGCTTTGCAGAGCTACGAGCGGGAGGGTGAGGCCCTTGCTCGCCCAGGCTTTGCTTTCCTGCTGCTCCCCATCTATTTCGAGCACCAGTTCCCGAATGTAGGGAGAGATGGATGCGTTCCCGCGGAGGGGCAGCGTCTGCTCAGCGTCATGGCAACCAGCAAACCAAGGGCCCCCAGAGGACTCGGGCGACTGCGTGGTTGAAAGCGGAGCAAGTGGAGGACTCAGCCTCCGTTTCCTGGCAGCTGGTGGTTTCGAAACGCTGTGGATTGAGATGCTGAGGCCGCACGGTGGGGCCCGAGGGGCCGGCGCGGCAGTGGCACTGCCCCTGCTTTGCTGCGCTTGGCGCACGGCGTCATTGCAAGTCTGCTCCAGAACCTCTTGTGCCCTTGTGGGGAGGGCAACGCAGGGCAGGGCACCTCCTTGGGCTTCTTAATATCCTGCAGGTGCTGGGAAATCAGGCCGAGTAAGCCAGGGCGGAGGGGGAGGAGGCAAGCTCCAGCCACTAAATAGCATCTTTCTCCCCATCCTTTAAAAAAAATTATTAAATTTTTTTAATATCTTAGATGCTCAAGCCTCGTCTTGATTTTTGCTTTTTGTTTGGGAGTCACACCCTGTGGTGCTCAGCCGCTATTCAGGGCTTTAGCTTTTGTTTTTTTGTTTTTTGGGTCACTCCCAGTGACGTTCAGGGGTTACTTCTGGCTCTACAGTCAGGAATTACTCCTGGCAGTGCTCAGGGGACCATATGGGATGCCGGGGATCGAACCCGGTTGGCCGCATGCAAGGCAAACGCCTTACCTGCTGTGCTATCTCTCCAGCCCCCTCATGGCCTTTTAAAACTTAGATAATTGGGAGCAGGGAGAGAGCTCAGGGATTAGGGTACTTTCTTAGCATGTGCCCAGCTCTGGCTCGAGCCCTCACGGTCCATGGACACCAGCACTGTATATCTGAGCATGGCCAGGTGTGGACCAGGTGGGCCCAGAGCACTGCCGAAATCTCTGGTGGTCCCTGGCCCCGCACTGAGCCCACCAGCCTGCTTGGCGTGTGGCTCCAGGGCCCGGTGAATCATGCTGGAAGGCCTTCCTGCTCACTGATTCTGCACCCGCCCCACACCCCATGTCAGAGCAGGACTCAGGCATCCGACTTCTGGGGACTCTTGCCCAGTCTCCCTGGAACACTGCCCCCAGATCCAGCCTGTTTCCCTCACTAGCTAGAGTCACTCTCTTCTGTTTCCCACAGAATTCCTAATCTCCTGCCCTCCAGCCTCCCAAGATGTTTATCTCTTGGGGCCAACAGAGATGCCTTCTCTGCCTTGCCTTTGTTCTGGGCCCAGATGGAAAACAGCAGGCCTAGCTCACCTCTGGGTCCTGGCAGAGTGCGAACAAAGCCCTTATTTAGGGCTTTATCAGGGAATATTTGGTTTTTCTGCAAAGTCTAGGTGGGCCCAAATCTTGCAACACTTTAAAAACGGAGCGTATGGGGCCGGGCGATAGCCCAGCGGGTAGGGCGTTTGCCTTGCACGCGGCTGGCCTGTGCCGGCCTGTGTTTGATCCCCGGCATCCCATATGGTCTCCTGAGCACCGCCAGGAGTAATTCCTGAGTGCAGAGCCAAGAGAAACCCCTGAGCGCCACCGGGTGTGACCCAAAAAGCAAAATAATAATAATAATAATAATAATAATAATAATAATAATAATAATAAAACAAATAAAAACAGAGCGTAGGAAGAGGGCTCCAAGGGCCTGCCACGTGTGGGAGCTCGGGGCTGTATCCCCAGCACCGCCTGGTCCCTGAGCACTGATGGGAAGCGACCCCTGAGCCCACTGGGAGGGGCTCCCCAACAAAGCCAACATATCCGGATGGAGAGGTGGTCCAAGGACTGGAGGACTTGCCTCGCCTGGGGACACCCAATTTCCATCCCTGACACTGCTTGGTCCCAGAACACTGAGCCGGAAGGAAGCAGCCAAGTATGACCCTGAACTGAAAACAAACCAGAAATCCAGAATATGCCAGCATTTCTCTCCCTTCCTTCCCTGAGCTGCGTTGTGGTGAGCGATGGCGAGCACACGCTTGGTTGCGGTCCTTAACCGAGGGCGTAGCAGGCTGCAGTGCTTGTGCACTTCCTCCGGGGTTCAGGGATGCCATACCCTTCTGCTGCAGTGATTGCTCGTACCTGACTGGGGAACGGTAGAGTTAGACTCTCCTGCAGAGAATGGTTAAACTATTGGAGCTCGCTCAGGCACACAGGGGGCACCAAGGGTCCAACTCGGGGCCTCCTAACAGCAAGGACAGTACTTTAGCCCTGGAGCCATCTCTGGACTCTGATATTTCCATGTTTAATTGTTTTTTTAATGACTGACCTGATTGCCAACCATAGAGGCAGGTTGGTTGTGGGGAGGGAAGTGGGGACATTGGTGATGGGAAGGGTGCACTGGTGGAGGGATGGGTGCTGGAACACAGTATGACTGAATCCCAAACATGAACAGCTTTGACATTGTATATCTCATGGTGGTATCATAAAATTTAAAAAAGAAATGATTGGCGGATACTCACCAACCCTCCTACTCAAAGGTTGTGAGAAAAGCAACATTTTATGATGAATTGGGCTACCTGAAGCGTGTCTCACTGGAGTTAGAAAAACCACCATAAGCGTTGAAAACAAAAATGTTCTTTTCGCAAAAACCCAGAGGTGGGAAGATTCTGGGATTGATTTAGGCTTGGGTGGAAGTTGACACATTGCCGTCGGTACAAATGTTCACACACTCGGTGGGTTAAAACAACACACATTCATCCTGTCACGCTTCTGGGAAGCAGGAGGCATCTGAAGTCATTTCACTGGATTGAACAGCAGTTGGCAAGGACTGAGCTTTGTTGGAAGCTCTGGGGAATCTTGCTTCTTCTAGAGTCTGGAGGCCTTTTGCATTACTTGGCACACCCCCTCGCTGCTGCCATGGCCCCCTTCTATTTCTGTACTGAACCTCCTTCCTCCTGCCTGCCCTACGGACGCGTGGGTGATGGTGCTTAGGGGCCACGCAGGTCACTCAGGAGCATCTCTTTGTCTCAAGCTCTCATCACTTGCAAACTCTCTTTCAGTACTAAGGTAAAATTGGCAGGACCAGGGGTTGGAGTGGCATCACAGCAGGTTTGTCTTCAAAGCGACTGACCCAGGTTTGATCCCTGGCATCCCATACGGTCCCCCGAGCAATTGCTAAGAGTAATTCCTGAGGATAGAACCAGGAATAACCCTTGAACATTACCAGGTGTGACCCAAAAAGCCAAAAAAAAAAAAAAAAAGACTGGCAGGTCCAAAGATGAGAACATGGATGGCCCATTGGTGTGCAAACGTAGTTGGGGAGGATTTTGTACCTGCTCTTCAGGGTAGCGTTATTCAGCACAGCCTCGGCGAATCCTATTCTTCCATTAAATATGATGGACTTCTGCGCTGGGGACGAGGTCAGTGGTAGGATGCCTGTTCAGCATGTGTGAGGCCCTAGGTTTGATCCTCAGCTGGTAGTCATCCCATTTTTAAGGCATTTAGACACCTTTACTGCGCTCCTTCTCCACGCCATCACGCTGTTTCTCCAGACAATGGTGCTGCTCCTCCTGGCCACGACGCTTAGAGTCTAGTAGTGCTGGGGATCGAACCCAGGGCCCCACACGCAAGCGCTGCCTGCCACCAAGAGCCACGTGCCCTGCTCCACTTGTACAGTGTTTACTCCACTGGCTGGTTTGCTTTATTTATTTAATTTTGGGGGCCATACCTGGTGGTGCTCAGGGTTCACTCTTGGCTCTGTGTTCCGGACCACTCCTATCAGGATTGGGGTAACCTCTGCAATGCCAGGGCTTAGACTTCGGTAGCCATGTGCGAGATAAGCCACTTAAGATAAGCTTGTACAGCTGTGTGAAATATACAGCTGTTGTGTGAGATAAGCGTACTCTCTCTCTCTCTCTCTGAGCCTTCTTTCACTTTTTAAAAATAATTGATGTATTTTTTGTACTTTTGAGCCACACTTGTCTGTGTCCAGGACTTATTTTGGCTCTGTGCTCAGGGATCACTTCTAGTGGTGTTTGGGGACCATGCGTGGCACCGGGAAAGAACAGGGTCAGTCGTGGTGCAAGGCAAGCCTTAATCCTGTATTTACTATTTCTCCATCTCCCTGCACCTTTTCTTTTCAAAATTTAAATCAGGGCCGGGGCGATAGTCCAGTGGGTAGGGTGTTTGCCTTGCACGCCACCCGAGGTTTGATCCTCAGCATCCCATATGGTCCCCTAAGCACCACCAGGAGTAGTTCCTGAGTGCAGAGCCAGAGTAATCCCTGAGCATTGCCGAGTGTGACCCAAAAAAGCAAAAAAAAAAAAAAAAAAATTAAATAAATTGTTTGGGGGCAGTTGGGAGGTTGCCAGCGGCAACCTGGGGCTCGGTGTGGGCTCTTCCTAAACAGTACTCAAGGGTGCAGGAGTTGCTCCGGATATTTAACTCAGCAGGTGGGGGGTTCAGGGTAGCACCCAAGGGTGCCGCTGTGCTTCAGCTAGAACTTTCAGGGGCCTGCAGAGGATACCCAGTCCACGTGGTAAATACTGGATGGGCCTAAGAGTCCCTTTCTTTGCTGGGGCACCTAACAAAACCATGCCTGCCACCATATTTCTTTCCTGGACTTACATAAGTTATTTATTTATATTGTTGATATTCCCAACTCTCCCTGTGCCCAGATGATCACGAGGAGCCCGGGAGGGAAGGCGGGTTCTAGCCCTGGCCCGCCATCCCAGCAGAGACTCTCAAGAAGCCAGAGGAACCCCCACACCATGAGGGCCGCCATTTTCCACATCTAGTCTCCCCAACTCATCAGAACTCCACCCAGCAGAATTGCTGATCATAAGCCCGGCTCATGCGGCCGCAAAGCAGCCAAGTGGTTCATCAATAAATGCACAAGATGAGAGGCGACTACAAGAGTATCCCACCCACATGGCAGAGCCTGGCAAGCTACGCATGTCGTATTTGATATGGCAAATACCAGTAACAATTATAGACCTTATTCCCATGTCTTGATAGAATGGTTTGAGGCTCTTTATGTTCCTGGAATGAGCAGATGCCCTTGGGCTACACTAGCATGTGACAGGACATATGGAGATGTTACTGGTGCCCGCTCCAGCAAATCGATGAACAACGCGAAGACAAGTGATACAAGTGATTCCCAACTTGATTTTTTTTTTTGAGTATTCCATTCATTTTGGTGTTTTCCTAAGATCAGTTCTCTAGTACCATTCAGGCTGTTAGAAATTTGATGCCAGGGGCCGGAGCAATAGCACAGCAGGTAGGGAGTTTGCCTTGCATGTGACTGGCCCGGGTTCGATCATCCCATATGGTCTCCTGAGCACCGCCAGGAGTAATTCCTGAGTGCAGAGCCAGGAGTAACCCCTGAGCATCGCTGGGTGTGACTCAAAAAGAAAAAAAAATTGCCGCCAGCTGGCCATGACGACCTTGACCTTAGATGAAGGCCTCTTGTTAGAGCTCAGAGACCAGGCAGAGGAGCCGGATTAGAGCAGCTCCTCAGTCACCCTCCTGGGTGCCTGTCGTGGGGGTGAGGAAAGTATTTTCCAGAGATGGACACAGAAACTTCCACACCATATAGAAACACGTTGCAGAGACAGTTGGTGTTTTTAAGCATGAAGAGTTGATCTCATTGACGGCAATAAGAGCTGCCGGAGAACAGTGATGCGGCTTTTGGCACTTCGTTACCGTCAGGCTTTCTGCTGTGGGTGGGTCTGACGACCGCCTTTCTTGAGAATGTGTCGCTGGAGCTCTGGAGCCGCCACAGAAGCTGAGATGCACATTTGGGATTACTGCCTCAGGCTGACAAAACCGAGGGGGGAAAAGAATCCTCCTCAAGTTTGCCTTTAGCATTTTACAAGGAGGTTGCTCTCCAGCTGTTGGTGTGTCTTCGCCAGGGACTGTTTTTGCACAGTCTCAGTGAGTAGCAGACAGTGACATCATTCTAGTGGCGAGCAGGAACCCGAGTTCCTAGTCAGGCGTCTCTAGGGGGATTAGTGCAGGCTCTAGAGCTCTTGTGCCCAGACCCCACGGCTAGAGGGGGCTCATGGCCCTGAGAGAAGAAGCCCCTGGCCAACTGTCTGGGCCATATCAGTTCGTTAGCCGGCAGACCTCTCATGTTGCCGGGAAGCACAGAGGGTTTGCCAGAGCACCTACCTGAACTCATGCCAACTTCATTGCTACCACAGAGTATCTGTTTTTCTTTCTGGGTCACACCTGGCAAATGCTCAGGGGTTACTCCTGGCTCTGCACTCAGGAATTACTCCTGGCGGTGCTCGGGGACCATATGGGATGCCAGGGATTGAACCTGGGTCAGCCGAGTGTAAGGCAAATGCCCTTCCCGCTGTGCTGTCGTTCCAACCCTTGTCACAGATTACCCATGACAGACCTTTCTGCTGAAATACACACTGAGCTGAGGCAGTCTTCGTAATCTGGGCATATGTCAAATCTCAGTCATTCCTAAAAAAGAAAAGAAAAAAAACTCCAACTTCATTAAGATGTAATCACATAGTATGAAAGTCATCTATTTATTTATTCTTTGATCAGGGATCACTCCTGGTGGTACTCATGGGATCATATGTATACCAGGGGTCAGTTGCATGCAAGAGCAAGTGTCTTAACTCAGGTACTATTTCTCTGTCCCCGAAAGCCACCCTACGAAATGATGCATTTAGACTTTTTTCTCAGTGTATTCAGTTAGCATTACTGACTACTTTTAGAACACATTTATTGGGGGCCGGAGCAATAGCCCAGCGGGTAGGGCGTTTGCCTTGCACGGCCAGCCTGTCGGCCCGGGTTCAATCCCGGCATCCCATATGGTCCCCGAGCATTGCCAGGAGTAATTCCTGAGTGCAGAGCCAGGAGTAACCCCTGAGCATTGTCGGGTGTGACACCCCCCCAAAAAAGCAAAAAAAAAAAATAGAACACGTTTATTATCCCACAATGAAACTTCTACTGTTATCTACCTGTTTCTCTCTGTCACTGTGACCCTCCCCTCCCAATTCTGAGAAACCCCAAATCTATGTCCTATTTCAATGGATTTGCTATTTTTGGACATTTAACAGAATCATACAATATGTTGCTTTTTGCTTTTTTAAATTAGTCTCTTCAACTCCTGCTGTTGTATGCATGACCCTAGCCTGGGGGGTAGTTGGAGAGAGAAAGAGAGAGAGAGAGAGAGAGAGAGAGAGAGAGAGAGAGAGAGAGGAGAGAGAGAGAGTGTGCCAGTACCAGTGTACCTGGGTTGCTTTGTGTGATCAATCCTGGTCCCCCACTGCATATAGACTCCTCAAGTACTGCCAGGAATGACCCTGACCTGAGCACAGATCTAGGAGTGAGCTCTGAGCACCCTCAGGTATGGCCCAAATCACACCCCTCCACAAAATCTCCAGCCCTGTAGCATGTAGAGTTCAGAAGTGTTAAGTACACACATGTGATTGTGTAACCAGTCTCCAGTATTCTTTTAAGGTTGTGAAACTGAAATTTAAAAAAGCTAATTTTATTTTTATTGAGAAAATATGATTTAAAAAGTTATTTATAACCGAGGTGCCGTCGCACAATATTCTAGCCCCAATCCCATCACCAGCGTCAATATTTCTCCACCGGGTCCCCAGTGTCCCACACTCCCAGCCTGTCTCCTCAACAGGCGTGTTTGTCTGTTTGTTTTGGGGTTGGGGCCACACCCAGCAGTGCTCAGGGCTTACTCTTTTTTTTTTTAATATTTTACTATACCACCATGAGCTATACAATTACAAAGAAGTTCATGTTTGGGTTTCGGTCATATAGTGTTCCAACACCCATATTCCTAACCTCTGACTTCCACACGTTTGTGGTAGATTCCAACTTTGACAAGACCTCCTGATCCATATTTTGCCTGATCCACTCTACAGTATATTGGTTTCATCTATCTATCTATCTATCTGTCTGTCTGTCTGTCTGTCTGTCTGTCTGTCTGTCTGTCTGTCTGTCTGTCTGTCTGTCTATCTATCTATCTATCTCTACCTACCTACCTTCCTTCCCCTTCCTTCCTTCCTTCCTTCCTTCCTTCCTTCCTTCCTTCCTTCCTTCCTTCCTTCCTTCCTTCCTTCCTTCCTTCCTTCCTTCCTTCCTTCCTTCCTTCCTTCCTTCCTTCCTTCCTTCCTTCCTTCCTTCCTTCGTTCCTTCCTTCCTTCCTACCCACCTACCTACCTACCCAAAAGAAAGGGAAAAGGAAGAAGAAGAAGAGGCCTCAAGTCAGTCCCCTTATATACACCAAAGTAATCCTATCCATTGACAGGGAGGGTCCTGTCAACAAAGAACCCTAAGCAGTGTAGAAGGGTGGTGCCACACCCTATTACAGGTATAAACAAAGGAGTATGCCAAAGACTAATCCCTTCTTCTGAGATGATCTCTTATGTAAAACACTTGAGAGGGGGCTGGTATAAAGCAATACATCTTAATTTCATGGGCTTCATGTAATATAGATGGTACCCACGAGGTACTTCTTATTTATTACCTGCACCAATGTGATTCTGAGTATCTTGTTCTCTGTATACTGAAAGGTCACACTCGCCTGCTTGAGGGCAAACTCCTATAATCTTAAAGGATAGTCTCAACGTAGCCAGGGTGGCAGTATCCTAGTTAATTCTAACTGTCCCATGTTGGGTGCAGTGGGTATGAAGAGGAGCTGTGCCCCATCTAGATAACATAGAAGTCTTAGTAGATGTGTAATAAGTCAGAAGTTATTCAGAGTCAAGGTGACTTCTGTAACTACCACACTATTAGTGTTTACATGGAAGAGAGATCTCATTTAAATGAACCTTGGCTTAAGACCATGTAAGTAGATTAAGCTGTGATTGGGTAAAACAGCAAAGCTCCCAAGCTAGCTAAGCCTGTCATCCAACACTCGGGAACCATATCACTGTCTGTCTTCCCGTTCATCATCGATTTGCTCGAGCGGGCCCCAGTAGCATCTCCATATGTCCTGTCTCATGCTAGTAGAGCCCAAGGGCACCTGCTTGCTCCAGGAACATAAAGAGCCTCAATCCATTCCGGAATGAGGTCTATAATTGTTACTAGTATTTGGCATATCAAATACAACACGGGTAGCTTGCCAGGCTCTGCCGTGCAGGTAGCATACTCTTGTAGTTATCTCTAAGTCCAGCATTTATTGATGAATCAATCGCGCTGCCGCTTGTGGCTGCGCAAGCCGGGCTGTGATAGGCTGGTCTGCTGGGTGGAGTTCTGACGATAGAGAAGTCCGGATGTGGAAAATGGAGGCCCTCATGGAGTGGGGATCGTCTGGCTTGTTGCAAGGCTCTTCTGGGGTGGTAGGCCAGGGCTCGAACCCGCCATCCCTCCTGGGCGCCTTGTGAGCGGCTGGGCACAGGGAGAGCAAGTAGCAGCTCTGCCCCATGTCTGTGAGTCTCTGGACCGGCATACCTGAGCCGGATTTAAAAAAAACTGCTGCAAGGGATGAGCCGGGCTGTGATAGGCTGGTCTGCTGGGTGGAGTTCTCATACTCGGGAACCATATGGATGCCAATGATCAGTTGGTCTTGCAAGGCAAATGCCCTACGTGCTGTGCTATCGCTCTGGTCCACGGTCCTTCCTACTTGATGGCCATCTGATCTGACGTGTGCTAACTCCTTGGGGCAGTAGGTTGAAGTAAAGGAAACACAGAAGCACGGCAACGTTTCCTAGACATACCTTTCAGGGTGCTGAGTCTCTAATGCGTGGACTCTACTTTTCTGCTGGCTCCAAGTCCCTATTTCACTTGTGGGCCCTGAATGCTGGCCTCTCTGTCTCTCTGGCTTGAGAGACCTCAGCGCTGAGCTCTAATAATCTTTTTATACAGAAGTCTGCTGCTTCTGGAGAGTCTGTGTCGAGCCACAGGCCAACACTCTGAGGTTACTCCTGGCTCTGCACTCAGGAATTACTCCTGGCACTGCTGTGGGGATCGTATCAGTGAGCCCAGCACTGAGGGCTCACAGGTCTGGGAATCGAACTCTGGTCCGCAGTTTGCAGGGTGAACACCCGCCCAGCTGTACTATCGCTCTGAACCACATTCATTTTTATAATGTTTTTTAATTATACTACCTTGAGATACACAATTACAAAGCTGTTCATGATTGGGTTTCAGTCATACAGTGTTCCAGCACCCGTCCCTCCACCAGTGCCCACTTCTCACCACCAATGTCCCTGATTCCCCAGGGGAGGGAGGGGAGGGAATCAGGAATATGTACCCACCTTGCTCTCCCTCTCTCTCTCTCTCTCTCTCTCTCTCTCTCTCTTGCCTTCTCTCTCTCTCTCTCTCTCTCTCCCTTCTCTTAGCATTGGAACCACATTCATTTACACCTCTCCTCTCCCTCTTTCTCTCTCTTCTCCCTCTCCCACCCCCCAGCCCCCTCCCCCCAGCCCCATGCACTGTTTCCTCTGGAGCGTCTTGACCAATGCAACTACTCTAAGCCTCTGAACTCCCTGAAGTTTGATGTAACTTTAGGTATTTACAGCTGCTGGGCGGTCTTAACGGTCTGGCCCAGGCTCACTGGGAACTCCAGGGGGGGGGCGGAAAAGCAAAGCATACAGCCTGAGTTAAACTGCTAGAAATCGTTACAGCTGCCGGCCTGGGAAGAACTGGTAAAAACAAACGGAACAAACAGAGCCCTTGCCCCCACTGAAGCTTTCTATTCACCCGCTGTAGCTTTCTATTCTTCCCGGTTCTGCTGCTGTGGCTGTTTTTCCCCATCTTCTGAGAAATTTCGGAGGCAGCCTCCCCCTTCCCCCAGGCTTATTGATGGGGGAGCAGCAGAGCAAAGATGGCCCATCCCTGCTCTGTTGGGGGGGTGCTCAGCCCCAAGCAGCTGGGAGGCGCTGGGAGAGGCTTCCTGGAGGCTCAGAGGCCCAGCTTGAAGCAATTTAAATCAATGTTCCAGAGAGCTGCAGGCAGAACCGGGAAGGAAGAGGCTTCGGCTGGGGAAGGGACAGGAAGAGAAGGGCCTCTTTCTTCTATCTCATTTTCTTTTATCTTATTTTCTTTGCTGTGCTCCTGTGCATAGCCACATAGCAATGCAGGGGAGCTGGGGCTGCTCTAGCTGCCTTTTGGTCAAGCCAGGCAGAGGTTCAGTGTTCAGGCTCTGGGCCATGCCAGGGACCACCAGCAGGGCTATACCTGGCGATGTCCAAGTTGTGCTAGGCTTGTGCTGGTGTGAGCTCAGGCCAGGGGGCACACAGGGCATGTGCCCAAGCCTCCCACTCACTAGCTCCCCAACCCTTATTACTATTATTATTATTGTTGTTGTTGTTATTACTATGATTTTATTTTATTTTTTAATTTATTTTATTGAGTCACTATGCCAAACAGTTAGAAGGCTGTTTATGACCGGGTTTCAGTCACACACACCCATCCCTCCAGTAGTGCACGTTTCCCACCACCAGGCTCAGCTCCTGTCACACAGGCTCCAAAGAAGGGGTCACACTGGGACAGTTGCTTGGATTCATTCCATGAATTCTGTCATTAGTTCCTGACAGACATCCCCAAATAGCGATGCGGAGCCTTCTGCCGGGTGCGAGATGCTTGGCAATGCTGACAGATGTTTTGGGGTTGCTACACTGGTGGGTCGGGGACCGCTGGCACCCAGGCAGCAGAGACCTGGGCGCCGCACAGTACCGCACAGAACCCAGGACAGTCATCAATCAGGAATGAACGGCCCTGTGTGCTGTGATGGGAGAAAGGCCGCCCTGCAAACCGGGCCTCGGCCCCTTCCCGCTTTCTGCAAACCCAAGTGGAGGGTGGAATTCTCAGGCAGCCTCACAGCCTTATTTCCAGCTGTTTTCCCTCTGTCTGCTGTTAGGGTCCAGAGTCGCAAGTCCTTAGGAATTACAAAGAATCTCGTCAGTAATGCTAAACACAAGCAGAGATTATTAACCAGCTAGCTGGGGTCAAGCTTTAGGCATGACAGGAGCAAGACCCCCAAGTAAGGGGAAGTTTTAGATTATATAGCCACTATTTGCGTTACAACCTCGCGCAAACTTAAATTTAAAGAACATGATTCAAACAAAGACATTGTTCAAGTTGCACAAACAGGTTGTATTGCTATGTCCCGGGATGTTCTAAACGTCCGCATGCCCTGCCTGCACCCGAGCGGTTTCTAGATAACACGAGGGGCAGTGAAACTTACTTCTCAAAGCTGCCAGACTGGGCCTGCCCACATGTTTTTCCCAGGCCAGATGGGGGTGATGATGAGCCCTCAGTGACTTTCCACAGCAACATGGGGCCTTTTGGCTCTAAACCAGCCTGCCGCTTGCTCACCTAACACTGCAACTGCCTCAAGAGGAAGAGCCACGGTTTTATTATTATTTTTTATTTATTTATCTTTTGTTTTTTGCCTTTTTTGGGTCACACCCAGCAATGCTCAGGGGCTACTCCTGGCTCTGCACTCAGGAATTACTCCTGGCGGTGCTTGGGGGACCAGATGGGATGCCGGGATCGAACCCAGGCCGGCAGAGGCCAGCTGCGTGCAAGGCAAACGCCCTACCCGCTGGGCTATCGCTCGGGCCCCGAGCCACGGTTTTAAAAGCCCCTGACGGGCAACACTTTTGTTCCCACCTGGATGCTCTTTTTCCTTTCCTTACTTGTCTAGTATTTCACCAAATGAGCTATGCGGCGGCAGGACAGAGGCTGTCCACCTGGGCAAAGCCAGCAGTGGGGGTGAGGCCAGCCCGGCCTGGCGCCCCTTAGTGCTTTGTTGCTGTTGTATCGGGGCCAGAGGGGACTTCCCCAGCAGGGAGGAATCCACCAGGTCCAAGCCATATATATATATATTTAATTAAAATATATTATATTTTTATATATATATATATATATGTATGTATGTAGTGTGTATGTGTGTGTGTGTGTGTGTGTGTGATTTTTTTTTCCTTCTTGTGCCAGGCACACCTACCTATCAGTGCTTTGTGACCACTCCCAGCTCTGTGCCTGGAGGGTTGGTCCTGATGGTACTCAGGGAGCTTGCGTGGGGGCAAGGGACCCAGGCCTCCTGTGTGCAAAGCATGTGCTCAGCTTTTGTGCCAATCCCATGCTCTAAGACTCTTAAACTTCTGGGAGTTAACCCATAGCATATGACAGGAACCTTGGACTTGGAGGATCACCTGGGAAGTGAATCTTTGCCTCACCAAAATTGCCTGGGCTCAGAAATGGCCACATCCACAAATGGGCTGTAATAGGAGGAAAGGTTGAAAAGTGGAGCTTGGAATGTGTTTTCTGGGGCTGGAGCAAAAGTACAGCGGGGTCAGCTCTTGCCTTGCACCCAACCACCTGGGGTTGATTCCGGGCATCCCTGGTAGCTACGGAGTGATCCTGACTACAGAGCCAGGAATAAGCCCTTAGCATTACGGGTGTGATCCAAAAACAAACAAACAAACAAACAAATAAACAAATCATTTTGAGGTGGAGTTTGGATTGAGACACACCCAGGCTGCTCGGAGGCTATTCCTATCAGTGCTCTGGGGTCACTACTGCTGGTGCGTGGGGAACTTATATGTGCTCTGTGTTTGGGGTCATTTGTGGTGGTGATCCAGGGACAAGAGGAGAAGCTGGGAATCGGGTCAAGGCCTTCAGCATGCTAAACTAGCTCCAAATTCGCTGTACAATCTCTCTGTTTCCCTTTCTTGCACTTTTTAATTTTTTTTCTTTTTGGGTCACACCGGCAATGCTCAGGGGTTACTCTACACTCAGGAATTACTCCTGGCGGTGCTCGGGGACCATATGGGATGCCGGGGTTCGAACCCGGGCCGGTATGGGCCGGCTGCGTGCAAGGCAAATGCCTTACCCGCTGGACTATAGCTCCGGCCCCTCCTTTCTTGAACTTTTTAATCTCTATTTGTTGTAAGTTAATTAATGCCCCCCCCCCCCATCTCTGGAATCTGAGGTTTTACCTGACATAGCCAGAGCACTTGGAAGATGAGAGTGGGGACTCTCTGGGTTATCCTGCTGGTCTGGTCCCGAGTCCTGGTATATGCAGAGTGGCTCGAATCTAGAACCAGCCATCTTCCCCTCAGAGACCCCAGAAGGATCCAACTTTACAAACCTTGAGTAAACTCAAGGTTTACTATAAACCAACTTTATAAACCTGGCAATGCTCAAAGATTACCTCTGGCTCTGCACTCTGCACTCTGGTGTTACTCCTGGCAATGCTCAGGTATTACCTCTTGCTCTGCACTCTGGCATTACTTCTGGCAATGCTCAGAGATTACCTCTTGCTCTGCAGTCTGGTGTTACTCCTGGCAGTGCTCAGGGATTACCTCTTGCTTTGCACTTGGGTATTACTCCTGGTAATGCTCAGGGATTACCTCTTACTCTGCACTCTGGGTGTCACTCCTGGCAATTCTCAGGGATTACCTTTGGCTCTGTACTCTTGTATTACTCCTGGCAATGCTCAGGAATTACCTCTGGTTCTGCACTCTGGTGTTACTCCTGGCAATGGTCAGGTGTTGGAGGACAGGTTTAGCTATTATGGGAGTTTTTTGTTTTGCCCACTCCCAGCTTAATCTGTTTAAGCCAAGGTTCATTCTAATGAGACCTCTCTTCTATGTAAACACTGCTAGAGGGTGTGGCAGTTACAGAAGTCACCTTGATTGAATAACTTCTGACTTATACATCTACTAAGACTTCTATGTTTTCTAGATTGGGCACAGCTCCTCTTTATACCCACTGCACCCAGCGTGGGACAGTTAGAATTTACCAGGAGACTACCACCCTGGCTACGCTGAGACTATAGGAAGACTATAGGAAGGATCATACTAGTTTGCTCTAAGCAGGCGAGTGTGACCCTTTCAGTACACGAGAACAAGATACTCAGAATCACCCTGGTGCAGATAATAATAAGAAGGACCTTTTGGGTACCATCTAGATTACATGAAGCCTATGAAGTTAAGATGTATTACTTTATACCAGCCCCCTCTCTCTCTCTCCAGTGTTTTACATAAGAGATAATCTCAGAAGAAGAGATTAGTCCTTGGTGTAACCTTTGTTTATACCTGCAATAGGGTGTGGCACAGCTCTTCTACACTCTGTTTAGGGTTCTTTGTTGACATGACCCTCCCGGTTGGATTACTTTGGTGTATATAGGGGGACTGACTTGAGGCCCCTTCACTTTGGGCCTTTTCGCTTTGGCTTTTGGCCCTTTCAGCTTTCAGCTTTTGGCTCCCTCAGCTTTTGGCTTTTGGCTTTTGTTCTTTTGGCCTTTTGCTCCTTCTTCTGGGTAGGACTTAGCTCGGGTGAGATTCTCTCTCTCTTTGGTGGGAGACTTAGGCTCTTTTGTATGGTCTAAGTTCAGACTAGAGCTAGAGTTTGTTCATTATATTGAATTGCTGTGGAAGAGCTTTTGTACTATTAAAAGCCTTTGTGGAACTGTACCGGACTCATGAGTTTTCATCTGTTCTCCCGGCGTCCTCGGAGGTAGAAGAGAACTTCTGTCCTGACACTGTCTGGGACCCCAACGGCATTCCCGACAGTCGGGATTACCTCTTGCTCTGTACTTGGGCATTACTCCTGGCAATGCTCAGGGATTACCTCTGGCTTTGCACTCTGGTGTTACTCCGGCAATGCTCAGGGATTACCTCTGGCTCTGTACTCTGGGTGTTACTCCTGGCAATGCTCAGGGATTACCTCTGGCTCTGCACTTGGGTATTACTCCTGGCAATCACTGTCTTCCCTATTTATCATCGATTTGCTTGAGCGGTCACCAGTAACATCTCCATATGACCTGTCTCAAGCAAGTAGAGTCCAAGGGCACCTGCTTGCTCTAGTAACATAAAGAGCCTCAAACCATTCCATCAGGTCATGGGAATGAGGTCTATAACTGTTACTGGTATTTGGCATATCAAATACGACACGGGTAGCTTGCCAGGCTCTGCCGTGCAGGTAGCATACTCTTGTAGTCATCTCAAAATCCAGCATTTATTGATGAACCGCGTGGCCGTGTGAGCTGGGCTGTGATAGGCTGGTCTGCTGGGTGGAGTTCTGACGAGGGGGAAGTCTGGATGTGGAAAATGGAGGCCCCTCATGGACTGGGAGGTCGTCTGGCTTGTTGCGAGGCTCTACTGGGGTGGCGGGCCAGGGCTAGAACCCATCATCCCTCCTGGGTGCCTCGTGAGCGGCTGGGCACAGGGGAGATCCAGTAGCAGCTCTGCCCCATGTCTGTGAGTCTCTCACAGACTCCTGGCAATGCTCAGGGATTACCTCTGGCTCTATACTCTGGTGTTACTCCTGGGAATGCTCAGGGATTACCTCTGGCCTCTATACTCTGGTGTTACTCCTGTCAATGCTCAGGGATTACCTCTGGCTCTGCACTCTGGTGTTACTCCTGGCAATGCTCAGGGATTACCTCTGGCTTTGCACTCTGGTGTTACTCCTGGCAATGCTCAGGGATTACCTCTGGCTCTGCAAAATACCTCTGATGTTACTTTTGGCAGTGCTCAGGGGACTACATAGAGTGCAGCGATCATACCCATGTCAGCTGTGTGCAAGGCACTCTACCCTCTGTGCTATCAATCTGGCCTCTATTGTGCCGAATTTTATATTTGTGATTTTGGATTTTTTCTTTTTTTTTTTGCTTTTTTGGGTCACACCTGGTGACGATGCTCAGGGGTTGCTCCTGGCTCTTCTCTCAGGAATTACTCCTTGCAGTGCTCGGGGGACCATGTGGGATGCCAGGGGATCGAACCGGGTCGGCTGTGTGCAAGGCAAACACCCTACCCGCTGTGCCATTGCTTCCGGCCCCATATTTGTGATTTTTAAATAAGGAACTCTCTAATTTCTTTTTACTCAGTAGTAAAATGGGGAGTTCCCTTTCACTAGGGAACTTAAAAGATGAAACAAGAAGAGGAATCTACTTGAGAATGGGAATGCTGTACACATCATGAGCTTAAGACTTATTTATTCGCTTTACGTAGAGCTGCTACAGGGTCTCCGACACATAGAGGCCATGCTTTAATAACTTTTTAAAATTTTTCATATATAATTTACATACCATGAACTTCACCCATTTTTAAATTTAGTTATTTTGGGAGGGTACACCTAACAGTGATGGGGGCCGTGGGGAAATCCAACCCAGGGTTCCTATCTGCAAAATGTGTAATCCAGCCCGGCTTAACTTTAAATCTTGGTCTTAAACAAAGCTTTTTATTGAGGTTGGCTGATTTACCAGTGCAGTGTCACACCTTTGAAAATGCAGTTACACGCACCCGCCACCAAAGTGCCCTTCAGGGCTCTCCGCCAG
Source organism: Cryptotis parvus (assembly GCA_021461705.1). NCBI lineage: Eukaryota > Metazoa > Chordata > Mammalia > Eulipotyphla > Soricidae > Cryptotis > Cryptotis parvus. The sequence continues at coordinate 25,896 of JAJIBD010015170.1, forward strand.
AGGCCTTTGATCTTTCTCAGCAGCGCCCTCCTCCCCTCTGCTAATCTCAGTTCTGTGTTCAGAGTCCAAGGCCTTGTTTCTGTTTGACTTTGTCCATTTCTTTGCTCTCTTTCCCTGTTTCCCATGGAGTGGGAGCACCCAGAATTCTCTCCTTCTGACTCATTCCCTCAACCCTACTGGCTCCTGCCAGTCCCATTCATGTTGTCAAGTTGTTCCGTAAAGGAAAGATTCTGCTTTTTCTTTCTTTCTTTTCCTTTGGGGTCACACCCCCATGATGCTCAGGGTTACTCCTGTCTCTACATTCAGGAATCACTTCTGGTGGAGCTTGGGGATGATATGGGATGCCGGGGATTGAACCCCATCAGCTGCGTGCAAGGCAAGAGCTACCCACTGTGCTACCGCTCAGACCCCAAGGTTCTGCCTTTTCTTGGAGCTGAGTCATATTCTACTGTGTATATACGCCATATACCACATCTTTTTTTTGGGGGTCACACCCAGCTATGCTCAGGGGTTACTCCTGGCTCTTTACTTAGGAACTACTCCTGAGTGAGCTTGGGGAACATATGGGATGTCGGGAGATCGAACCCAGGTCGGCCGCATGCAAGGCAAATGCCCTACCCGCTGTGCTATTGCTCCGGCCCATATAACACATCTTTGTCCACACACATAACATCCACCCTATTCAAGTGCACAAGTTGGTGAGTTTTTTTTTTTTAATTTTTTGGGTCACACCCAGCGATGCTCAGGGGTTACTCCTGGCTCTACACTCAGGAATTACTCCTGGCAGTGCCCTGGGGACCATATGGGATGCCAGGGATCGAACCCAGGTTGGCCGCATGCAAGGCAAACGCCCTACCCGCTGTGCTATGGCTCCGGCCCAAGTTGGTGAGCTTCAGTAAGGACATAAAGTTGCACAGCAATTGCCACTAAACACTGTCATCACTTCCTCATGGATTCACGCCTGGTTAGCAGAAGCTTTAACCACCTTTTTACATGGAAAATCTTTCTCTCAAAAATGTAGAGTGCCTTGCTCTGAGGACTCCTTCATGTTTATTCATTTTATTGACATCTCCTGTTGACTTAGACTTGTTTCTTGTTTATTCAACAAAGGGTAACCCAAAAAGTAGTGTGTGTATGTGTGTGTGTGTGTGTGTGTGTGTTTGTGTAATCAAAGCCATCCTCCATTGAAGCTTAGGAAATCACATGCTCACATTGCAATAACTGAAAGACAAAAATCAACAAAGATAACAACAACATTGAGAGCAATCCCTTTCAAGGCTGTACCTTTAAGAGAACACAAGAAATTGAGTACAAGGGGAACCTGTGGGAATCTCTGCCTTCACCCCTCCTGCTGGGAGAAAGATGTGCAGGGAACTAGGGTGGGAGAGAAAGAGAGAGAGAGACAGAGAGAGAGAGAAACAAAAGAGAGACAAAGAGAGGCAGAGAGAAGAGAGTTTCCACCTGCAGTGACCTTCTTTTTCTCCTAATAGGCAGCCCCTGCAGTATCTGTGGCTGTGAGAGAAGAAACTGAACCAATGAGCAGGATGGTGCCCAAAGCGCCTCAGTCTATCTGTCTTCTCTTTCAGAACATCTTATAAATAGCACGGTTTGGTGCATGATAAGAAGGGCAAGTCAAAGTGAAAATAGCCCAGTTCTTCTCAGCTAAGAACACCTTCTTTCCATGCCAGTCCTACCGGACAGCCTGGGTCACCTCAAAGATATTCTCTCCAGGATCACAGCTGTAGAAGCAGAAGTGTTTTTTTTTCTTTCTTTCTATTCGGACTACTTTGCATTCTTAAAGAAAGGTCATCCGGAAAACAGCCCCTTTGAGTATTTATGTCACTGCACGGTTGATGATTTCAAAAGGCTAATCACTGTGCTATACTTATTTTGGAGATGGTTCATTGCTTTTATTTTGAAACGGCCCAGTTCTCTTTTGCACCTGCTGTGGCTACAAGGGCATCTTTCTGATTCTGCAACAATGCCAGCTGTGGGCTGCGGGTGTGTGGCCCGAGGCAGAGTACTCACTTCGCATGTATGAGATCCTGGCTTTGGTCCCTGCAAAAAAATTAAAAGATAAAAGGGAAAAAAAAAGTGAGCCGCTGTCAACTCAAGGAGTGGGAAATAGTGGGCTCTGTGTTGAAATAATTTTTTTTTTTTGGGTGTCACACCTGGCAATGCTCAGGGGTTATTCCAGGCTCTGCACTCAGGAATTACTCCTGGTGGTGCTCGGGGGGGCCATATGGGATGCCGGGATCAAACTCGGGTCGGCTGTATGCAAGGCAAACGCCCTACTGGCTGGACTACCGCTCTGGCTCCCCTATGTTGAAATAGAATCTCATGCTTGAGAATGAACAAATAGAAGAAGTAAAAGGAAGTTGAGGGGCCAGAGAGAGATAGTGCGGGGTAAGGTGCTTGTCTTGCATGCAGCTAACCTGGGTTCCATCCCGGGACCCCACATGGACCCCTGAGCACCGTCACAGGGGTCCACATGAGTAGAGCCAGGAGTAAGCCCTAAGCACGCCCAGGTGTGGTTCCCTACCTCCCCACCGCCCTCAAATCCTTTAAAATATTGAGTGTGACCCTTTCAATGTCAGAACAACAATGTGAGTAAAGTCCAACAGAACAAAAGTGAAAATTAAACTAGTTTGTGGTGGATCTAGGCTGCTGGTTCACACAGCTGTCCCTGAGCGGGAAGCCGAATGGACTTCCTGAGAGCTGGCTGCCCAGTCCTGCAGTCTGGGTCACTGCTGTGACTCCTTCCCTCACTCCTCGGCAGCTCCCGTCTGTCAACTCCCAAGGGGCTGGATCATGCACCCTCTGCACCTGTGACACCTTGCATTCAGTTCCCTTCACTGAATGGAAATGGTCTTCTCCCTAGTTTTATGTCCTCCAGAGCTGCCCTGAATTGGTTAGAGACTGACAGTAGCAGACACCGTCCGTGACCCTGTGGACTATTATGGGTGATACTTGCTGTCTAGGATTCAGACAGTGGGACATGAACTCCCAATAGGAGCCTTTGCCGGCTGCATGAACTTGTGTCTCAGTTAAATGTAGGCTGCACTTTGCTATACATTTAACTGGGAGCATAAGATAACAGGCGTGTATCCTCATACATCCTGCAGACTAATGGTTCAAAATCAATGTGTTGGCAGTGCCCTGCCTGAGGGAAGGGTCTTCCTAGGCCTCTTCCCCATATCTGGTGGCTTCTACAGTCATTGCTCTGCTTTGGCTAATACAGCTTCATTCTAACCTTGGCCTTGGTTATCACGTGCCCTTCTTTGTCTGATAGTCAAATCTCTTCATCTTTGTTATTTTTGGATAAAGATTATTACTAAAATAATATCTTACTTTTTTTTTTTTTTTTTTCTTTGGGTCACACCTGGCAATGCTCAGGGATTTCTCCTGGTTCTGCACTCAGGAATTACTCCTGGAGGCGCTTGGGGACCATATGGGATGCCGAGGATTGAACCTGGGCCGGCATGGGCTGGCCATGTGCAAGGCAAATGCCCTACCCGCTGGGCTATTGCTCTGGTCCCAATATCTTACTTTTTGATAAAGATGTAATCATGTTTTGGAGCACACCCTGATTTATATGAGTTCATCTTAACTTGGTTGCACATACAGACCCTATTTCCAAAGTGAGGGCAGGATTCAGGTATTGAGTGTAAGGATTTGAATAAGCCTTCTCGGGCAGGCTGCCTCAACCCACTAAATAAAGGTCCAACTCAATCACTCTGAGAGTCAGGCAGTTCTCTCGGCTAACCTGAGTTCCTTTCTTTGTGTGGCTGAGATCAAACACTATCATTCTGGGATGAGCGTGTAACATCTTGGCATCTGAGCACCAGCCAAGAAGAGGTGCTTTATGAATGATGTCAAGTCCCTGGAGTTCCAAAGGAGGGGAGATAGTGAAGGGTTTGGCATTGATGAGGGAGATGGTACAGGCTTAGGCATTGATGAGGGAGATAGCACAGGGTTGTGTTAGGCGTTGATGAGGGAGATAGTACAGGGTTAGGCGTTGATGAGGGAGATGGTACAGGCTTAGGCGTTGATGAGGGAGACAGCACAGGGTTAGGTGTTGATGGGGGAGATAGCACAGGGTTAGGTGTTGATGAGGGAGATAGTACAGGGTTAGGCGTTGATGAGGGAGATGGTACAGGCTTAGGCGTTGATGAGGGAGATAGTACAGGCTTAGGCATTGATGAGGGAGATAGCACAGGGTTAGGCGTTGATGGAGGGAGATGGTACAGGCTTAGGCGTTGATGAGGGAGATAGCACAGGCTTAGGCGTTGATGAGGGAGATAGTATAGGGTTAGGCATTGATGAGGGGAGATAGCACAGGCTTAGGTGTTGATGAGGGAGATAGTACAGGGTTAGGCGTTGATGAGGGAGATAGTATAGGGTTAGGCATTGAGGGAGATAGCACAGGCTTGCGTGCTGATGGAGGGAGATAGCACAGGGTTAGGTGTTGATGAGGGAGATAGTACAGGGTTAGGCGTTGATGAGGGAGATAGTATAGGGTTAGGCATTGAGGGAGATAGCACAGGCTTACGTGCTGATGAGGGAGATAGCACAGGGTTAGGTGCTGATGAGGGGAGATAGTACAGGGTTAGGCGTTGATGAGGAAGATAGCACAGGCTTAGGCGTTGATGAGGGAGATAGCACAGGGTTAGGTGTTGATGAGGGAGATAGCACAGGGTTAGGCATTGATGAGGGAGATAGCACAGGGTTCGGCGTTGATGAGGGAGATGAGTATAGGGTTAGGTGCTGATGAGGAAGAAGGTACTGGGGGTTTCAAGATGAGGGCCCCAGTGTGCTCCCCCATCACTGCATGGCCCCTCAATCACCACTGGGCCTAGTCCTGGAGCCCACAGGGCTTGTAGCACTCATCCTTGAGCTCTAGCATCAACTCTTCCAGCTGATTGACTGAGTATTGCCAGCTGTGTCCCTGACCCCCTCCCCGCTGGGAGCCCCCTCCCCACCTCCATCTAGAATTTCAGAGCGAAGAAGTTTGTTATATAAGTTTTGCAGAACCCAATGAGGACTCTCACTGAAAAATGTTAATGAGTTTCTTTGAAGGTAATTTTAAGCAGAGACTAAAAATTAAAAAAGGTAGAAAAGTAAACTAGCAGAGTCTTAAGGAGATTTGTGAGGAATTTGCTTAACAGTTATAATGGTTGAAGTTCTTCAGAGAGTAGCTTATAAAGAAAAATCTCAGGAGAAATCATTTATTAATGAGCCTTTGATGACCTTTCTCTGCATTTTATTATTGTGGGGGCTACACTGGCAGTGCTCACGTGTGTTGGGTTCACCGCCGGGGTCCCCCAACAGTGCCAGGAAGCGAGTTCCCTTCTACCTCTGAAGCCAGAGGAGAATGGATGAAGACTCAGGAATCCGATGCAGTTTTAAAAGGCTTTACTTATCACAGGTTCAGGCATACAAATCAGCAATAGGAAAAACCGGTGCTTAGGATTCCCGGCTAGAACCCCAGTCACGGGTAGGCCAAGATGGCGGCTACCACATGTTAAGGCCCGTAAGAAAGAGGAGACAAAGACAAAACTTCCAAGAAGAGTGCGAGCCCACAAAGAGAGCTCAAAAATGAGAGAGAGAGAGAGAGAGGAGAGAGGAGAGAGGAGAGAGGAGAGAGGAGAGAGGGAGAGAGGAGAGAGGAGAGAGGAGAGAGGAGAGAGGGAGAGAGGGGAGAGAGAGGGAGAGAGGGGAGAGAGGGAGAGAGAGGGAGAGGGGAGAGAGGGAGAGAGGGGAGAGAGGGAGAGGGGAGAGAGGAGAGAGGAGAGAGGAGAGAGAGAGAGCAGGCTGGTTTTATACCCCCTGCAACTCAGACCTCCCACTATTATGGGAAGCAGGGAGGGTCAAATGCCCTTAGGTAATTTCTCCCAGCACCTCACCTAGGCCCTATTATATGCTAATGTTTTGAGCCAAGATCTGCCTGGAAATGCCTTTATAGGGTAAGAGAAGGAGTTTCTGAGATGGCATGTCTCTGTACCAAAGACTAATACTAATGCCGGTTAAATATTTCTCCAAGCCTTCACAAGAGTCTCGTCTACTTCACGGTAGTTTTTGTATTTTAGTTGCCTTTGAGTTATCAGGGGGCCATGCTTGCTTGCTTGGAGGTAAACAGCATTTCTCTCTGGTCTAATTACTTAGAGATCCCAAAGTGGCCAGGCAAATATGCTGGTAAGATCTAGTTAGTCCCACAATGATTGTGGTAGCATGAGAGAATATTTATACCAGCCAGTACAGAATACATGGTTAGATAAACTGCCACATTTAAACTACACCCTTACTATCTGAAGTGATTTGCAGGGGAGGCAATCCAGGGCAGATGCAGAGGCTTTTAGGCTTTTAGGTCTCCTGCAACACATGGGTCTGGGGACCCTGTGGTACCAGAGAGCAAACCCAGGGCCTTCCACATGTGAGGCATGTACTCTACCACTTAGCTACAGACCTAAGCATTACTCTCTCTTTTATGGAGGGTTCCAAGCCCCACCTGCCCAAAGTAAAGTTCAGAGACCTTATGTGGTATCAGGATTGTACCTGGATTGGCTGGATAAGCACCTTATCTGCTGTACTATCTCTCTCTGGTCCCACCAATAATTCTTCAACTCACCTTACAACTAACCTTTATTTTTTTATTTTTTTGTTTTTTGGGTCACACCTGGCAATGCTCAGGGGTTACTCCTGGCTCTGCACTCAGGAATTACTCCTGGCGGTGCTCAGGAGACCATATGGGATGCCGGGATCAAACCCGGGCTGGCACAGGCCGGCCACGTGCAAAGGCAAACGCCCTACCCGCTGGGCTATCGCTCTGGCCCCACAACTAACCTTTAAAACAGGGTGATCCTATCATCATCACCTTGTTACTTTTTTTTTTTTCACTTTTTGGGTCACACCTGGCAATGCTCAGGAATTACTCCTGGCCGTGCACAGGGGACTTATGGGATCAACTCAGCATTTGCCGTGTGCAAGGCAAATGCCCTACCTACTGTACTGTCACTCCAGCCCCACACTGTAACACCTTAAATAGTTAAAACACATAATTATGTGGGATGTAATGTTGCTGGTTCTTCACCTTGCTAGAGTCTATGGGGAGGACCATGTTTTCCTTATTTAATTCTCTGCGTCATTCTGACTTGAGGAGTTATGCTCAGCATGAGTTTCTAAATTAGGCACCGTTCCATTTGGGGATTTAGAATCAGTGATAGCCTAGGCAGCAGCACCATGAAAGAAAAAATGTGATTTTGTTCTTTGTTCTAGGCCTGCAAATCTAGCAGAAGTTGCTGAGGACCAGGTGTCCATAGAAGATGTTACTGAAAAAATGGTGTTTGAATTTTTTTAATTCTTTATTCATTTATTTATTCTTTATTGAATCACTGTGAGACAGACCACTACAAAACTGTTCATGACTGGGTTTCAGTAGTACAGTGTTCCAACACTCATCCCTCCAAAATTGGTGAGTTGGGCCACACCCAAGGGTACTCAGGCCTTCCTCCTTGCTCTGTGCTCAGGGATCATATGAGTTCTGGGGGTCAAATTTGGCTGTCATCTGCAGACAAAGGCAAGCATGTTAACCTTGAACTAGCACTCTGGCCCCTAAAGTGAGCTTTTAAAAAATGAGGGAGATAGTACAGAGTTAGGCGTTAGTGCAGGTTGGAGCTCGCTAGTAGGAGGGAACTTCACTTGATCACTTGACATCCCGTTTTTCATCAATTTGCTCGAGTGGGTACCAGTAACGTTTCCATTTGACCCCATCACGTGCCAGTGTAGCCCAATGGCATCTGGTTGCTTCAGGAATACGAAGAGCTTCAAACTGTTCGTTCAGGGTCTTGGCGAAGAAGTCTTACCATAGTGTAGGTGGTGGCCACGTGATCTTTTGACATCCCGTGGGATCCAGTCGGTAACGGCTCTGTTCCAGCGGTCATCTCCAAATGCGCCCTCCTACTCCAAATGCGATTTGTAATGCAATTTGGAGTAGGAGGGAAATACCTTTTTTTTTTATATTTTGGGGGGAATTTATTTTTTAAAAACCAATCTTCTATACACCTGTCTTATTTTATTAATCATAGTTAAATCTCTTAAATTGAAAGTTGGATGTTGATAACTTTCAAATACCACGTGCTTAAAAGAGCCAGTGGTGTGAAAAATCCCATAGTCTTTATGCAATAAATTGATATTGTTTTCATGACTGTGGAATGCTGACCTCTGTGATAGGCCAGAATGGAAAAAACCTATCTCTGGGGCCAGAGAGATGCCCCACCAGATTGAGCGCTTGCTTTGTAGGCAGGAGGACTGGGTTTGATTCCAGATATGGTCCAGGGTTCATGCAGCACCTGAGTAGGGTGGAGCCACCCGCCAGAAAAAATCCTCCCTCTCTGCCCTGCGTTCCAGGGTGTTAGTCATTTCCAGAGAGGGTCATTGGGGTGTCATATGCAGATAGCTCTGGTGGTCTCTGGCTGACTGAAGGTG
>JAJIBD010015171.1:0-28142 GCA_021461705.1 Cryptotis parvus
AAAAAAAAAAAAGAAAACATTCAACTGACTCAAGTCTGGAAAGGAAGAAAAAATTGGCAGGATGCTGAACACAGAACTAGCACAAAAGTGTGAGGCCATTTATTAGTATTATCTAGGAGATCTCCATCTCCTACCTCCGCCTCCTGAGTAAGAGGGGTGACAGCCTTGGTGGGGAGAGAAACCCTGAGGCACACCAAATAAAAATTAATTTCTGGGGTTCATGGGGATGTGACGAAAGCACTAAAGCACATGCCTTGGTGGGTTTGATTCCCAGAATAGCAGACACCCAACGTTGTCCCGAGGACCCCCAGTGAGACTACACCTGGAGCAGCCCCCTGGTCCCTCAAGCCCCACTCCCTACAACTTAAGAAAAGGGTAAAAGAATTGGGGACTGCAGACTACATTTGCTTCCCATTAGAACCACATTTCCCCTTATTAAAACTTAACCTATATTCCAGACTTTCTTCCCTTTCTATACAACACATAAAGCTTATAAAAATTGCATGACCCTAGTACTCTTGAGTTCCTGTCCTTTCCAAACTCCTTTTCAACCAGAAAGTAAAGTTTAAATAAAAGTAAAATATAAAACGCAGGGAGCTGGGGCTTGCCTCAAGTGATGGAGCACAAAACTTGCACGCCCAAGGCCCTGGGCTCAACCGCATGCCCACAGCCATTTAAGGATGGAAAGAAAACGGATTTAAGAAATGGGCCAGAGAGAAGTACAGCAGGTCGGCCACTTGACTTTGTAGGCAGCTGGCCGTGTGTCTGATGCCCGGCACCCTGAGAGTCCACCAAGCACCACCAGAACTGATCCCGTAGTCCGAGTCCAGATGTGAGCCCAAAACAAATGTATTCAGTTACATACAGAGCATAAGGGACTATGGCAGTTTCTCTGCTTTTGTGAACTATCTGAAGATCAAAATACTTTATGTTGCTCCTTTTGGGGGTTGGTGGTTTGACAGGTGAGGGTGGGGAAGAAACGTACATACCGGAGCTTCTGAATATAAAAGCATGTGCTCCAGTTCTGAGAGTGATCTCTCATCCCCAAAAGAAGGCTTAAAAGATCATGAGGACCTCAAGCACAAATGTCAGGCTCGTGTTTTTTTAAAAAAATTGTATTATACCACCGTGCGGCCATACAATTACAAAATTGTTCATGACTGGTCTACGACAGTACCCAAAGTTCTAACTCCAGTTCAATTTGCAGCTTTTCAAATAAAATTAGGGGTCACTCTGGTCAGGTCTGGTCTCACTTTCTACAATGACTTCTCTAGTGCCGCCCTGTTCTGCATTCCTTTTTTGTTGTTTTGGGGCCACACACAGTGATGCTCAGGGATGACTTCTGGTTTGGAGAACCATCTAGAATGCCGGATGGATCCCAGGTTGGCTGCATGCAAGGCAAGTGCCCAACATGCTGTACTACCTCTCTGGCTCCTGGTCTGCATTCTCGGTCCTTCAAAGTATATCCCTTTATGCTGCCTGGAGGCACTCACACAAGCTACCTTAGCTTCAAACACACGAGGTCTTGACTCTCCCGACTCTTCAAACACTCCTTTTATCCAGTGCTCTCAGTCAGTATACTGTCAATAGCATCTGTGGGATGAACCCTCTCTCTAACAAGATACACACGATTTTTTAAGGGCAGACGCTATAGGATCTTTTGTTTATCACTGAATTCAAAAAGATTCACTGGCATACTCAAAACAAAAAGGGGACTGGAGAAATAGAACACCAGATAAGGCACTGGATTGCACACACTGGATTGCATCTTGGCCAGGCATCAGACCAAGATGCCTGAACACAGAACCAAGATTCAGCCTGAAGACAACTGGAGATGGCTCAAAAACGCAATAAAGAGTAAAATGGAGGACCAGAGAGACAGTACAGTACAGCAGGAAGTACAGCCATGCACAGGGGCAGACCTGGTTCGATCCCTGGCACACCATATGGGACCCTGAATAGCCAGGAAATGATCCCTGATTAAGCCCCTGAGTATGGCCAGATGTGGTCCCTGCCCGTCCAAAAAATCTTTTTAGGGGCCAGAGTGATAGTACAGTGGATAGAGGTTCTTGCTGGGCATGTGGCCAACTCGGGTTCAATCCCTGACATCACATATGGTCCCCTGAGCCCTAACAGGAGTGACCCCTGAGCACAGAACCAGGAGTAAGCCCTGAGCATTGTTGGGTGTATCCATCCCCAAAAAGGAACATGGGAGGAGAGTTATTAAAAGCCAAGTGAAACTCTCTATTCCCTTCTTCAATTCCTCTTTTACGTGTCCCATGTTATCTTCAACAACTCCCCCTTGAGTAAACTCCGACTTTCACAGCAGCCCAGCTGACCTCCACATACCAATCTGTTTGGTGTGCGAATGCTAAACTAATCTTTCAATACTTAAGTTCCTGACATCTTTGGAGGCTTTTTTCTCTCCGTCTGTTACATAAAAAACCTATTATCCTCAAGATCATTCATCAGTCCTAACATTTTTTTCCAGCATTGGTTTTGGTTTTTCCCCCAATTGCAAACCACTACGATCAGGTTGAAACACCACGAATTTTAAGTAAAAATAATATTAAGAGTGGTTATGGGGGGGACATACACGGGCCAGGGACACAGCAAAGGATGAGTGTGCATGCTTTGCAAGCTGCAGAGCCAGGTTCAATACCCACACGCACTTGGTTCTCCAAATACAACCAGGCTTAGCATTCATACACTCAGCATATGAATAATACACGCTCATTAGGCACACATGCATTAAAATGTATGAATGAATTCATCACAAAATCTTGGGGCAGGAGAGATAAGGTCTGCAGCACTTTTCTTCCATGCAAGTTTCATTCAACTGCAAGTACGGCAAGCCAGAAAGAATGTGGACCTACTCAATGGCCCCCGCTCCACCTCACTAGAAAGGCCAGGCTTCCCACGCACCAAGATAGACTGAGAAGACCAGAGGCTGCCATTCAGAAGTGCCATAGTTCTGAATAGTATTCAGCAGACGTTTCAAATTCCTATTTGATTTACCACCACCTTCCGGGGGGAGAGAAGGGTCGGTCAGTGGTTGGTCTTGCCCCTCCCCATACCAGCAACAAAATCCACCTTTAAGCAAAAGAATAGTGTTGCCTAATCACCCATGTTGGGAAACACTGGTGCAACAAAGTTTTGTCCAGGGGAGAGGTAGGCCATAAGGCAGGGTTCCAAGTTCTCTCACCGTCAACTGACTATTTGGAACACAGGATAGGGAAGTTCAAGCCTGAGGATGTACTGGGAAACAATGGAGACAATCAAGAGGCTGACTGCTCCATGAGCCACAAGCTGAAAAAATTGGTTTTAGAACAAGCTAAATTTTAAACTAGTTAGCAACTGACCAGAAAGAAGTCAAGACAGCTAAGCGTCAGAGCAGACCCCAGACTGACCTTAATCACCCCACCCAAAGATGGACGAATTTAACTAGGATTATGAAGTGAGGCGGTGTCACCTAAACAGAAAGAATTAGTGGAGACTAATATTTACATGTGATACCGACAGAGAGACAGCTTAACAAAGTAGTAAATAGTCACTGAGAGCTCTGTCATCCCAAGGAGACGGCATGACTAAGGCTGTGCGTGTCCGCCACTGCACCAAATCACTGGCTATACATTGTGAGGGAAACACTTCATAACGTAATCGAAGTCAGTTACTACACAAACAGACAAGCAAACAGTAAGTCATGGGGATTGGGAGACGGAATCAGTATCAGAAACTGCTACCTTATATAGTTAATCCAGCTCCTTTCAATCATTCAATCCTAGTCCCCACAAGCAAAGCAGCAGGTGTGGCTCACACCTCCGAGTGAGGGTGCGGAAAGTGGCGATCAGCAGGACACTGTACAGCCAGCCGAGTCTAAGCACTATAGGAAATCATGCCGAAAGCCAGTAGAGGAAATCAGGACCACAGTACTTACACACTGATTGCCAATATTACCTATATGAGTTAACCAAAGAGTCTAGGTTCAAATTTTCTGGTCATAAACACTATCATTAAAGTGAAAGAGTTACTTAATTGGTTCAGTTAGAAGACCTGAGCTGTCCAATCAGCAAACTTGGGGCCAAAGACATAGTACAGTGGGGCCAGGCAAGACTTGCATGCAGCCAAGCCCGGTGTTGGCTCAATGTAAGGTTCCTGAGCATTATCAAGAGCGATCTCTAGAGAGGGAGAGGCAAAGTGCCTGATATAGAGACAGGCTGGGGAGCGGGAGGGAATCTGGGGATGTTGGTGGTGGGAAATGTGCACTGGTGGAGGGATGGGTGCTGCAACATTGAATGACTGAAACACCCCTCCAAAAAAGAATGATTTCTGAGCACAGAGCCAAGACTAAGCCCTAAGCACCCTGGGTGTGGTCCAAAAATAAACAAGATGGGGCCAGAGGAATAGTACAGCGCCGTAGTGCATTTGCCTTGCACACAGCTAACTCAGGTTCAATCCCCAGCATCCCATATGGTCCCCAAGCATCTCTGGAGCACTGCCAGGAGTGATTCCCGAGGGCAGAACCAGGAGTAACACCTGAAAACCAAAAAAGCTGTCGTTAATTTTATATTTTTTCACTTAAAGACTTTTTCTGACAAATACAGCCACTTAAGCATTTTTGGAGATGTGGTGGGAGGCCCCAACTACTCTGCCTGGGTGTACTGGACCAGAAGTTCACAAAATCCTGAGGACACCGCGCTTTCCCTGGCCGCCTCATGCTAGGGAGGCCTCCAAACCCCTAGCGTGATTTTTAGTTGGGGGTGAGAGATGAGAGGCCCTGAGTTTCAACAGTGGTTGGCCCCTAAGGTACTCATCTTAAACCCTATACTCTTTGGCTTTTGTTTTTGGGCATACCTGGTAATACTTGGGGGCTACATCTGGGTCTGCATTCAAGAATTACTCTGGCAGTATGGGGTGGGGGAACATCAGGTGGAACGACCATATGGGATGCCAGGGACTGGACCCAGGTCAACTGCATGCAAGGTTACCTGCTGTTACTAGCTCTCCGGCCCCTGGTGGTGGTGTGTTTCCTATAGGGTGCACTCCCCAGCCATACTGTAGTGTCTCTGCTTGTCATTACAGTGCATGGGTGCTATGGGGGCCACCCTCGCACTACTAAGGTCATGTGTGCCAGCTACCTTGTTTCTACTGTGTATATAAATAAACATCCTGGGAATAGATTACTACATGTTTATGTAATATACAAATTGTGGTTTTTATATTTACCAGTATTTTTCACTGGGGGCTCGGTGTGCCAAGGAAGTCTTTTCTCTCTGTTGAACATGAAAGAAATCTCTGCATTTTTGAACAAATTTTGACAGCTCCCCCCCACCCCCATGCAGTACTTTGTGTATGCCATCCCACTGCCTCTGGGCTCCATGTTTTCTGATGAGAGACCAGCTGTTAACATGTGATGGTTTGACTCTAATTGCTTAAAGAAACTTTTTTGTAACTGTCCCCATTTTTGTTGAGCTCTTAACCCTTTTGATTGTCTGATTTCATTTATTCTACCTGGAGTATGTTTGCTTTCTTGAATGTGTAGATTATGTGAAGGTTTTCCCGAGTCTGGAGGAGTTTGGGACATACTTTCTATAAATATTCCTTCTGCTTCTTTTCTCGGTTCTCCTTTACACATATGTTGTTATGCTTAGTTGTGTTCTGTATTTCTCTGAAACCCATTAGATTGCTTAATCTTTTACTATCTGTCTTGATCTGCCTTAAAGTCTGCTGATTCTTTTTGTTGTTGGGGGGGCACACCCAGTAAATCTCAGAGGTTACGCCCGGCTCTGCATTACTAGTGGTATAACTACTGGTGGTACTCAGGGGACCATAAGGGATGCCCAGGATTGAACCTGGGTTGGCATCATGCAAGGCAAACGTCCTCCCCACTGTACTATCATCACTCGGGCCCCAGCAGAGGACAAGGGCAGCTTGACTTATGTTACATATACATATACCTACCTCAACTAACATAAAGGCCACATTCTGAGAGACTCATCACTAAGTGATGGCTTTCATCCTGTATGAATGCTATAGAATTTGACTATACAAAACTAAAGCCTCCACACCTAAGCTTCATGGTAAAGCCTACAGGGAGGGGCCGGACCAATAGTACAGTGGTAATAGGGTGTTTGCCTTGCACGCGACCGACCCGCGGTTCAACCCCCCCAGCATCCCATACGGTCCCCCAAAGACCTACAGGAGTAATTCCTGAGTGCAGAGCCAAGAGAAACCCCAAGCATTGCCAAGTGACACCAAAATCCACAAAAAGAAAGAAACCAGAAGTTAGGCATCCCAGTAGGCTTTACCATATTACTCCCTCACTGATTAAAAAAGACATATGTAACTGTGATATTATTACCACGATAGGCTCAATATCTATCTTCTTGTATAAAAGGAAAAACTTTTCTTGTGATAGAAGTCATTGAATTACTCTACCTTTCCTATGTACATCACCGATATATCACTAGATTAGTTGTGATGTATATTCATATTAATTCATCTTTTAACTGAAAGTTTCTATCTTGGCTTCTATCATCTAAATGATGTCCAACCCTTCTCCCTCTACCAACCACAAATCTCATCTCTGCATTTGCAATTGTTTCGCCCTTTATTTAGGTTCTACTTACATGAGATGACAAAGCATACGCCTCTGCAGTTTTCCATTTAGCATTCATGCTAAAATGAGTACTTACCTTTCATGAATTTTGGGAGTCTTAAATAATGTCTAAGAACAGGATGCTCTAAATGATGTTTACTAGACACATGGTAAATACTTGGTAAATATTAACTGTTAATTCTTCCGCCTGTCTTACTACTTCTCTCACCTCCCTTTTAGTTATTTTTCTGTTCTAATTTCCAACTACTCTCCTAACTTCTCCCCATCTCCCTTATTTATTCCTATTACTGGTTTGAAATAGATTAGATGTAGGTTGTACTTAGGAAGGGATGTCTTAACATCAATATTCGTCACTGCTTGGGGTTGTGTGTAGTCAAACACTGGAGTCTGAGCGCTCATAGAGGAGCAGAGGATGTGGGATGCTAGGGCATGCTGCTTTGTTTTCAGCCTTTTGTGTCCCTCGTTTCTTTCTTATGCACGTTTTAAAAAACCTGAGGAAGTGACAATTCAGTGACAAGATCTTGCGTTTGTTTTGACATTAGGGAGAAAATTCAGAATTTAAAATTGTAGATAGGAAGATTTTATATGTCATGAAAATCAACTAACTTAAGAACTAGTAAGTGGATCAATTATGATGCCAAAATAAGTGTTTGATTTCCACCTATTTGTCAATTTCTAAAATTTCCTTTGGTTGAATTCTAATTTTATTCCACCATGTTCAAAGAACATACTTTTTAACATATAGTCCCAAAAGCCTATTGAGATTTAATTTACACCCAAACAAAAGGTATCTCCTAGAGAACGTTAATATGTTCTCAGCGAGAATGTATCCCTTGTGTTGTTAGTCAGGTTTCCCCTTTCATTGTTGATATTTTTTCATTATTGCTTTAGCCATTATTAAAAAAAAGGCAGGGCTACCTGCTATTGAGCAGCCTGGGGTGGGCGGGAGGGGGTGGGTACACTGGTGGTGGAAATAGGGCACTGGTGGAGGGATGGGTGCTGGAATACTGTATTACCAAGAACCAATTATGAACACCTTTGTAATTGTATGTCTCACGGTGGTATAATAAAAAATTAAAAAAATTTTTTTAAAAAAGGGATTGAGAGGTCTAGTCATTATTGAGTGGGGGAGATGTTCAAGTCTTACTAAATTTTCTATTTTCTTCTCCATTTCTGTCATTTTGGGGGCTCAATACATTTTTAGACTATACTACATTGTAAACATATTCATAACTCTTAAACTGAAGAACGGGCTCATTATTTTATGGTGTTCCCCCCATGATGAAATAATGAAATAGGTGTACAGACAAGCATTCAGCTGTAGTAAAATGTACTCCTGGGCCCAGAGAGGCAGTAGAGCAGGCGGGGCACTTGTGTTGCAAGCAGCAGACCCAGGCTGGGTCCCTGGCATCCCATATGGTCCCTTGAGCACTGCCAGGAATGATTCCTAAGCAGAGCCAGGAGTAAAAGCAGCTCTGAGCACCAGAGGGAGGGGCCCAGAGCCAAGCCAAACCAAACAAACCCTGATACATAAGGGTCATTTCAACTCTAGATGGTGATGCCAACATGTCAGCCTATCACTTCCTATGCTACATCACTTCTTTTCTATTTGTGTCATCCAAAGGGAAACCACATAAACGAATGACTTCATTAATCTAGTAGGTGTTAGTCAACTATTACTGATTAAGGGGCCGCGATAGCACAGCGGGTAGGGCGTTTGCCTTGCAAGCAGCCGACCTGGGTTTGATTCCCCAGCATCCCATATGGTCCTCGAGTGCTGCCGGAAGTAAATCCTGAGTGCAGAGCCAGGACTGACCCCTGAGCATTGCCGGGTGTGACCAAATAGGAAAAAAAAAAACTATTACGATTAAAAGCCTCATAAAATTATTTGTCAAACACTCATGTAAGACCAAGTTTTGAAACGAGAAAATATCATTTTATTCAAGTTTCTACTCTGACATAGTCTCAGGTAAAGTCCCTTAAACGTCTTTGGAATTCAGTTTACTCACCAAAAGATGAAGATGGCTAAATGAGGCAATGAAGGGCCAGAGAGATAGTAGCCCATGGAGCAGGTTAGATCCCAGCATCCCACAGGGTCCCATAGCCTTGCCAGGAAAGATTCCTGAATGCAGAGCCAGGTGCAAACCCTGAGAACAGGTATGTTCTGTTACAACAATATAGTTTTGTACGGTATTTATCTCACTGACAAATGCCAGTAAACACAGCTGCAAGTCGAATTAGTTCATAAGCAATTTTCCTCTCAACACACTAATGTTTGTGCCAAGTAACATCAGCCAAATGTAGTACTGAGAGGTATGAGTTGAATGATCATATATCACATAAAATTATTTATGGCCCAGTCTGGTGACATATCCTGCTTTGAAAGTATTTGTGGAGGTCTTGATCTTTGCGCATTTTATTTCAGTCTGGTGTCCCCTAATTCAGTCCTTTCCCATACTCCACTCCCCATTTCATTAAATTATCTTTCAATTTTGATGCTCTGTATTTACTATTACTCATCAGAAACAAGAGCTGACTATAATATTCTTAAATTTTAAATACTGATTTGTCTTTATTTTTTTGAGCCTTCCCAACACTCTTAAGACAATACCTCCGGAGGAATCAAAGAGAAAGTTCTCTTCCAATTCTATGCTCCTAATATAGTTATCACATTCCTAGGATAGACCTTCATTAAAAAGAAACGACAGGGGCCAGAGCGATAGCACAGCGGGTAGGTCGTTTGACTTGAACACAGGCGACCAGTTCAAGCACTGCCAGGGAATAATTCCTGAGTGCAGAGAGCCAGGAATAACCCTTGGGCATTGCTGGGTGTGACCCAAAAGCAAATAAACAAATGAACAGCCCTCAGGTTTCTTAGCATGGCTGTTTTTGAGAGTGGGTTAGTTTGGGGGAATACCGGGCACTGCTAAGGGTTATTCCCAAAGTGCCAGGGATCAAACTCCAGGGTTTCCGTAAAGCATATACTTGGTCCTTTGAACTATCTTCCCAGGCCCTTAAGATGGCTATTTTTATTATCAAACTGCATTAATAGAAAACCCTTCATATTTTTCAAAATTGTTTCAATCTAGACATAGCTTACACCACCTGCTCAACCATATACAATAATCTTGTCAGAATTTGTGCTGCCCTTAAAAAATGTGACATTAGGAAGAGGATATTAAAGAAAACCAATTACCTGGCCAGAGAAGGGTTGGAGTTCTTCAAGCTCCAACACAACACTGAGTTGAGTACTTTGGCAGGTTTAAAATGGCAGTGCCCCCCATCACAGCTGGAGACACCCACCACTACCGACACCAAAAATGTAACCAGTAATAATGAAGGGTTTTTGGAAAAAAACAAAACATTGAAAACCATACGGTGTTATGCAGTCGATAAATTTTTCTTAGGTAAGGCAGTGAAGAAATGCTCCACCCTTTGGGGCAGAAATGTTAATAGGGAAATAATCTAGCTGGCTCAAATTGATTCTGGTTCTACCTGAACAGAACTCTTGAAACACCAAATCACTATTTTAAATCAGCTCAAAATTCTACAAAAATGAAATTAAAACATGTTTTATCAAAAAACTTTACAAACAGAACATAGAACTATTACTAATGCAGTATGGAGAGATGACAAGGTAGTATTCCTTTGAGTTTTGTATGACTATGTGACTGAAATCACATGCCTGTGGGAGACTAAGCTCTCCTAATAACTTGTTTGGACTTCAGTACAAAAAAGGCTCCAAGAGGTATTTGAAGACTAGAAACGTACAGGGGGTAGGAAAGGAAGTGTTTAAAGATTATTAAGATTTGGAAACCAACTGCTTCCCACCATAAGAAATTCTACATCTAAAACCCTTTGAAGTTTTCCGTTACAACACTGCTTTAAATCCAGCAAGGAAAATCTTTTATTGAGGTGTCTTTTATCCTTGTCATTGTTACCTATAGGATATAGTTTGGTACACTGAAAACAGAAACTATATTCACCATTTTCTACATTATAATCCTTCAAAACACTTAATTCTGTATGTAATGTAGATACCACATCCCTAGAACAGTTTTTTTAAAATACCTTTCGGGCCAAAAGATAGTACAGCTCAACTGGGCAGTCGACCCAGCTTGATCCCTGGCACTGACACTAGTGATTCCAGAGCCAGAAATAAGCCCTGAGCACAGTTTGTGTGTGTGTGTGGGGGGTGGGGGTGGGTGTTGGGGGGATGGGAGAGAGAACAACAACAACACATGACACCTTTCATTCAATTAGTTTTTCACTATTAATTCCTTACAAGGGCATAAGGTCCTAATAAATTCCAATTCCTAAACAAACCAACCTATTAAAAAGCAAGTGAGCTTTGGACTTTATTTTAGATAGTCACAAACCAAATGCCCCTGCAAATACTAGACAGCTAACACAGGACAGTTAGCACACCAAATGTCACAAAATTTATGAGCCTACTTACCAGTCTTTGCTTTAATAACAGATTAAGTGAGATAACTCAAGTCACCTATTAATAGCTTTTACCAACCCTTTGTCAATATTAGTTTACACTTCAGAAGTTACTTATTCTATTATAAAATGCTGATCCAACACACTTAAGAAACAAAGACCTCGTTTCACTTAGTCAACATTCTGAGCAAGGCAATAATTTCCTTATTCAATCTGCACCCAGTTGGTAAAGTTTTTGCCTGCATCTTCCACAGCTAAATTAAGCTACACATATCAGTGAGTAAATTAATTTGAAGGAAACCAGACTTTTATTAAGTTCTTTTTTAGCAACAAGATTATCCTCAATGTACTTAAAATTACACATAGCTATTAAAATAAGGTAACTCACAAACCATATAAAATAATCCACTTCAAACTATAGAATTCAGTAGATTTTATTCAAGGTTGTATGCCACCATCACAATCAATGTTAGAGTATCTTTATCGGCAGAAAGAAACCCTATGCCCATTAATAAGTGACTTCCATGCCCTCATTCCTCTCTACTAGCCCCAAGCTAATCTACTTTGTCTTTATATGCAAAATTCAGAATAAGCAAGTCTCATTCAATTTTTACATTTTCTGCTTTTGCGTCACACCCAATAGTAATAGGGACTTTGAATTTAGTATTTGCATCAAATTAAATACTTATAATGTATAATACCGAAATGTAACATAAGCACCACAAGAAAATATAGCGAATGGGACTGGGATATACTGAAATAGTCTAGTTCCCCTAAAAAGCAGGATCACAAGTCAAAAAAAAATGTTTAATAAGGTAGCCTAATCTTTTCCCTTCCCTCTTATTTGTGGGGTTGCACACAGGCCTGGTTGCGGTCCCCACAAAGATCACACATCAGGTTTTGCTACACGTCGTTTGTACTTGTTTAGGGAGGGTGTTTGCACATGCCGTCCAGGCCTCTCACCCTTAGCTGAGGCGTCTAAGTCATGGCCATGGTGACCACTGAAGTTCAAACCTTCAGAGCATGGTTTGCACACTGAAGAACTCACATGTTCAAGCTGTGGTGCTCACCAGAAGCACATCCCCCTTTAGTGGCGCTCACATGCACACCTGGCTGGGAAATTGCTTATGGCACCAAAGATGGCAGAGCAGAGCTGCCAGCACTGACCTTGGGGACTGTGGAATACTGAGGATTTAAATTTATGACCCCGTAATTTCAAGGCATTTGCTCTATGTACTTCACATACATAAAAAGACCATGGAAAACAATGAAAGCTATGCTCACAGATATTTTTTAGAAACTCCCAGACAATGGAAATACAGACTAAACTTGAAAAGGAGAGATAGTCTTAAGTACTGGATCCTTCAAGAGCAAAGATCTTTCCAGATAGATTCTAAAAAAAATGCAGAATTGTTTTAATCAGGAAAGTTTAATCCCTTTGTCAGAAGTAAATTTCAATCTTAAAAAAAAAGCTGTATTTCAGGAAATTCAAACTCTCTGCTAGCCAAATTTGACTATACAGGTAAGCCAAGATTTAAGTATGTGGATGTAATATGTATATATAACAATCTATACATAATATAGTTCTTAACCATCAGTACATATGCAAATAACTATAAATATTCCTTCCAGCAAAAAAATGAACAAAATTAAAAAGGACTATCAAGACAAAAAGTTAATAAGAACATGAAATACTCTGCTGTTCTAATTCTAAATTGGCACAACAGCCATACACCGAGGACAGACCACATGCACAACACTGCATGTCCCAACAGGCTCTGACATATAGCCTAGGTGTGTATCACCTAATAAAGTACTTCTCAGAACACATTCCTGTAATCAAAGGACACACGACTTCAGAATTGTTTGGCAGCTCGACGGAAAGCTGAACATTTATGTGTGTGTACTAAATCTATTAGTATACTAAAGACCACCAAAATGCATGTTCTAAAAAGTTTGCAGAAACATAACATCAGTAAAAAATGGTGTAAAACAACCTAAAAGTCCATAAACATAATAATCATGGCTTATTTCCTACAAAGGAATGCTACACAGTAATAAGAGAGAAATTATTTACTCGTGATAAAGCAAAAAAGCCCAACTCAAGTGTGCTGCGCTAATATATAAAGTTAAGGGGGCTTGCCTTGCATGCAGCGACCCAGATTCAATCCCCAGCACCACAAATGATTTCCCAGCACTGCCAAGTGCCCTCAGCAATGTCAAACACCACTAGATTAGTGCAAAACCAAACTTTTTTTTTTAAATACATTTGACCCATATACAAGTTGCACCTCAATTTAAATGAACAGAGTTGTAAGCCACTCCAAAAGAACATAGAACTTCTCTTGGAAGTTTCTAAAATACTAGTTTTCAAAGTATATTTTTTGAGACCCTTGTAGAAGAGCCCAGAGATGAAAATTATTTCATAACACATTACTTGCCATTCTCCCTGTCCTGTCAGCCATACAGTGGCATTTCTCCAGATGTTACATGGTGTACTATTACATCACAATAGATTAAGGCCAGAAACAGAAAGAATCCAATGGCATTCTAAACCACAGAGAAGCAGTCATAGTACATACATCAACATACATCAACATAGGGGTGTATTTTTTGTTTGCGTGTTCTGTAGCGCCAGGGATGAGAACCGAGGGCCTCATACATAAGAGGCATGTGCTTTAACACAACTACACACTCCCAGCACCTGTATTGCTTTAAATGCAAAAAATATTTCTAAATCTCTTAATTTCTAATATAGTAGATGTATCAATGACTATAACCCCATATAAACAAAAGCTCTTTGTGGGTCTCGATCATTACAAAGGGTTCTGAGACCAGTTTGTTTGAGATTGGCCTAATGATATACACTCAAGTTTCCTTTGCTACTGAGATGCCTGTATTTTCCCTGAAGCCATCTGTGCCAAACAAAAATCACCACCAATGCAGATTTACCCCCTCAATTTGGGGGATAAAAAACTTTATTATTCTCTATAGTTACATTTAACGGCAGTAATATTTTTCATTTTTCTGTTTTTATTGAGGGCCTGTTAGTTATAATACTATTAACTACATACTCTCATCATAGATGAAAACTTCACCAAATTTACCACAGCAGGGAAGTCATAGCCATGATACTGAGGAGGCAACCCTAATGGGCCGGGGCACAAGCTTTGCAGGAAGGAAGAAGCACATTTAGTATCTAGCACCACGTGCTCACCCAGCACAGCTGGTGTACCCTGCACCCCCACAAATGCACAAAATTATACTTAAGGCTACTAAATCAATGGTTCCTAAATTTACACTAGGAACTGCTGACCAAGAACAATTAATTCATGGGACTGTAAAGAAAGAAATCCCCTCAGATAGCTATTGGGACATTCTATTACTGAAACCCAGTAATAGGAAATTTGTAACTGCGTATCTCACTTGATAGTTTCTAGAACTTTTATAGTTTCTAGAAACTTTATGAAACACACAATGGCTTGAATCATTATTGCCCAATATCTTAATTTTATAACTGTGCTGGAGCAAGTGGAAATAGAGAATTGCAGAAGAATAACAAACTAAAACACACCGTCTGCTTCTGGGTCAGGTACCCTTTGAACTACACCGGACAGGAGAGACAGTACAGGAGTTCAGGCACTTGCCTGGCCTGTGGCTGACCCTGCAGCTTGCCACAATACTGTTCCCTGAGCACTACCAGGTATGGCCCAAATCCTCTCCAAAAATAAAAATTAAGAAAAAAAATCAATAGCAATACCTTCTTTGCTCAAAATACAATTATCTTTATAAATAATTTAAGGTATGAATGGTAAGTGTAGGAGGTAGGGCATTTGCCTCGCTTAGCGAACCGGGTTCAATCTTGGCATCCCATATGGTCCCGAGCACTGCCAGGAGTGAGTCTGAGCACAGAGCCAGAGCATCACTGGGCTACACCGGTGAAGAAAAACAAGTGAAAAATTTCAAACCCAGAGAGAGAAAGGGAAAGAAATAAAGAACCTACCATGGAGGCGGGCTGGGAAGGGGGAGGGAACCGGGGACGTTGGTGGTGGGAGATGGGCACTGGTGGAGGGGATGGGTGCTGGAACACTGTATGACCAAAACCCAAATATGAACTTTTTAATTGTATATCTTTTTATTTGTATATCTCACGGTGGTATAATAAAATACTTAAAAAAATTTCAAACCCTCCAAAATAATAAAATTACAGCTATTTTATTATATAATAACAGCAAAGCTATTCACCTATTTTGTATCTAACTGAGACCATTTTAAGACAGTAGACACCCAGTGCAAATCCTTCATCTTGTAATTTCAAGGTCAAAAATTTACTTTCTAGGTAATTAGTGGGCTCGTTACAACTAACTGTTCCTCCCCTAAATTCTGGACTAAGTTAAAACTCATTACTACCTGCTACATCCTTGTTAATTGGGGGCCATACCTGGAGACACTGGGGTGAAAGGGAGTCCCTGCAGTACTCAAGGGACCGTGACATGACAGGAACCGAATAGGGGCCACGAGCCCTTCCTTCTGTCCTCTGAGCTATCTTCCCAATCCTAGATCCAAAATGTTGAAAAGGTGTTTTCCAACTGAGTCTACAGCAAGAAAGGTATTATAAAATCCCTAATTGTATCCTCACTTTCACGTATAAGCTTTATGCCATACTTCCTGTTTCATTCTAATTACAGTATTCCTCATTTATCAGTTTCTGAAAACTTCAGTTTTAAGCAAAACTATGTATAATGCAAACAGGTCTGTCCAACATCAGTCAGGAACAATTTTTCCCCTCCCTCAACATTACAATGCTAAACAAAATCAACTAACATAGCCAATGAGCAACACCTAACCCATATGCAGACCGAGATAACGTCAACAGAGTGAAGCATACGCTTCGTGTGCAGGAGACCTGGGTTCAATCCTTAGCACCACATGGTCCTCCGATACCACCAGGACCAACTCCCTAGTCAGAAGCAGCGCCCCACCCCCCATAAAGATTCTTATCCCTAATGGATTCTCTAACTCAATGTTTGAGTCCTCCAATTAATGCACATTTGTTTTGCCACTCCATTTTTTTGGGGGGGACCACACCCCGGAAATGCTCAGGGGCTTACTCCTGGCTGTGTTCAGGCATGGCTCCTGGTGGTGGTGACGAGGACAGGAGGGATGAACACAGTACGACCATGTGTGGTGCAAGGGGTGAACCAGGGCTGGTCCAAGAAGTAGAAGCCTTAACCCTCTATCTCACTGGCCCAACTATGTTCCAATAAACCCTTCACGTCTAAGAACCATTGTTCTAAATCACAACTATCCAACTATGGCCACATACCAAACCCAGCCTCCTATTTTTATACAGGCCATAGATGAGAACGATTTCATTAAAGAACTATGACCAATGTGATGACAGGGAACACTTTTAACCTCAATTAGGCAAAAAGCAATATACTAATTGCTACCGCCTATCCAAATTCTCAACAGACCTGATCTACAGTGTACTTAAGTATATTTATCAATAGAAAACTTACCTTATATCTATTTTGCAGCTCACAAAATGGATAGAAGGTAATCCCGTAACAAAGAATTCTGCTGCCCCATGCTCTGAATTCAGGAACTACTACTGAAGAGCAATCAACACCTACTCTACCTTGAAGGGAGACCAAATATTGTTAGGTAGAATATGGGCCTAATGGGGCGGCCGAGCTGTACCTAATGGGTACCTAATGGGTACAGCGGGTAGGGTGTTTGTCTTGCATGCGGCCGTCCCGGGTTCAATCCCTGGCATCCCATCTGGTCCCCTGAGCACCCCAGGAGTAATTCCTGAGTGCAGAGCCAGGAATAATCCCGGAGCATCGGGGTATGACCCAAAAAGCAAAAGAAAAAAAAGAATAAGGGTCTAATACCAGATGACAATTCCCATGCTGTGCTCTCTGATATCCAAGTTTACTTAGGACTTTCCAAGTTTTATGTAACTAGCTGCAAAGACCAAACTGTTCTAACAACCTAAACTTATAAATTCCAAGGAACTACCAGAGCCAGTAAAGGGGTAAATAAGATAGGTAAGAGAGGCCCCTGCTGTTTATTTCCTTTCTTCCTGTTTCACAGGCTCTTTGACCAGGTTCAGAATCAAAATAATCAGCTCAAAATTATCCCAAGGAAAATTATACCTTTGATAATGGTTAGTCAGTATGGATGTAATGTGTTCAAAGCTTAGATGACTAAATAATAAATGGAAAAGGGCCATAAAATGTTAATAAGCTCATATAACCAATTCTAGCCATTTGGGAGTAAAATATTCCCCCGTATTTTGCATCTGGGCAATTAATAAGTAGTTATTATAATGTGCTGTTAATAATACTAAAGAAGAAAATCCCTCATCTTACCAATTCCTTAGCAGGGAGAGAGGTGTGAAGTTTGGGGGGTGGAGGTCCGTAGCACAAACCTCTGGGGGATCATACCAAGGCAACAGGAAGCAAATGGTAAGATTCCAGCCCTTTTGAGCTACCTCCTTGGTCCCTGAGTGCAAATTTTATCAGAGATTTCAGAGGTAAGGAAATAGAAATATTTGAATATTGTATAAATATTCTTAGATGTGACAATACCTTCATCGGGCTGGGGATATGGCTCAACGGTAGTGAAGCTGACCTGCATGCAGTAAGGTCCTGGGTTCAATTCCCAGCACATGATCCCCTAAGCACTGCTGGGAGTACTTCTCCCCTCCCCCCAAATGAGCTTCATGCAAAAGGTAGTCTTGACTGAAGTGTTTTGGTTGGGGACTTAGCACCTCCTGCAATACTGTCAACAGGCTAGGACCAGGACACAGTGCTTTTCGGCCCCATGGCACCAGAGCACCACCCTGCTCCACCTGAGATCACCAGTGGCATGTGGCAGTGCCTGAAGGACTTCAGGGCTATCCCTGACGATTGATTCCTGGAGGCCAAGGGGCGCTAGGGATGAAACCCAGGTGAGGTTCGTACTTGGCTATCTCCCAGCAGGGCCTTCAAATTTCACACCTGCGCACCAGCAGTCTGAGTAGCTGAAGATCAATTCCTTACTCTACTCTTGGAGCCACACTCCTCTGAAAAAAAAATGAGTCTGACTAGATCCGAGAGTGCTAGCTGCTCATCATAAAAGGATTAGTTGACGTGAAACGGCTCCAAGAAATGCATAGGCAATAAAAATGTGAAACACAAAACACTGCAAAACCCCTAGACTATATGGTTAATTAGCTGTTCATCCAACATGCTGTTACTCAATGTCTGAGTACCAAGCACTTTCTAAATGTTACCAGTTAACTTGGAATTCTTCTTAAATTTTCCAACAATTTTTTCTTAATTTTTTTTAATTTTTCTTAAATTACTACATTCTGCAGTGCCAGAACTCAAACCTCAGGATCTCACACTTATGAAGCCTGTGCCCTACCACTGAGTTCCATCCCAAGCCCCTTCCTTTCTGTAATAGGGGTCACATCCTGTGGTACTAAGGAATGGGCGTATCCAATGCCAGGATCAAACCTAGGCCTGGCCATGCCAGATATGTGCTCCAGCACTTTAGCCATCTTTCTGGCCCTAATTTGGGGTCTTGAGTTTGACCCAAGGAAGGAGGCCACCAACTTAAAAGATAGAATTTGAAGGTCAAATTCTAAAAGAAATATATACACTATAATTGTCAGAGCACTTTTAAAAAGGTGGCAGGGATTAGGATAATGAAATGAGCATTTAATTTTTGATAAAAAATTAAAAACATCTGGAGGCTGAAATGACAGCACAGAAGGCCAAGTACTTGCCCTGCGTGTGGCTAACCTGGATTGATTCCTGACACCCAAATGGTGCCCTGCCTCCTGCCAGGAATAATCCTTTATTTAGCACAAAACCAGGAGTAAGTCCTGCACACTGACAGGTGTGGCCCCAAACCAAAAGAGTATTGTAAACAAAAGCTATCCCTAAAGCTATATAAAAGAATTCTAAAATAATTCATTTCTATGTACTTGATATCTGGGCTTATTGGGGGTGGAAATTTAGAATGAACTTCTATGTCACTTAATCCAAAAAGTAAACGTGTCATGGCTTTTACCTCAAAAGTTGTATTTTAACAACTTATCTGGCCCCAACAATTAAGGCAGTAGGAAGGGCTTTGCGGTTTGGGGTGGGCAGCAGTAACAGCCTGCAGTGTTCAGAGGTCATCCCTAACTGGGCTTGTTGCTGGGAGGGTGGCCATGGATCAAACTCAGACCTCCTTACATAGAAAACACAAACTCCAGCGCCAGTCATTCATTTCTCTGGCTCCAAAGCTTTTTTTTTTTTTTAAATGAGGTCACACTTGGTGCTGAGTGTGGGAGAATCTGGGCTCACTATCAGCTGTTGTTCTGACCAGCAGTTGGTAAGGAGATGATCAAACTCAGGAGCTCCAACATGCTGAGCAAGGGTTGTACCACTTAAGCTATATCCCCACACCCTAGGAAGGACGGAAGAGAATAACTTGTCCAATGTCTCACACTTCATACAATGTTAGCATGCAGACACAATAATCTCTAGTATCTGGCTCACGGCATTACATACATACACACACACAAACACACACCCTCTAAAATGACTTATCTGGCCCAATTAGTTTTTGCAGAATGGATTTTAAAATATATTCAATATGGTCCTCCAAGCCGCCAGGAGTAACCCCTGAGCCTTGTTGGATGTGACCAAAAAAAAAAAAAAAAAGGAAAACAAAAGAAAACCAGAACAATTGAGTATATGTGAAATACAAATACATACAAACACAAGGAACCTCAGTTCCTCCCAATTAATAATCTAGTGTCTGTATTTCTTCATGGTGTAGTCACCTACAAATGCTCAGACAAGGTAGCTGATAGTAGGAAAGAAGAGTATACTCTCCCAATTTCCTAAATTACAAAACCTTAGTTACACAGCAGAATCATCTGTTGAGGTTTTTCTTAATGCGCAATTTCCACCCCAAACCCACATAATCTCCAGAGACTAAGACCTAAGCAAATGTATTATGAAAAGGTTTCAAAGTTGATTCTCATGTAAAACCAACATAGAAAATAACTGTTTGATAGTAACTGAAAAACAGCAAGTCACTGCTGCAGAATATTGTACTGTGTTCATTGTGCATCTGCATGTGTACAACAGACTGAATCTCAGACACATTAAATTTCAGCAAGACACTCAAACAGTATATTATTTACATCTTATTCCTTAAAATTATATTACATATATGTACACTTCAACAATAACTGAATGAATTTAAACTTCAATGCATTAGTATTAAAAGTTTCAAAAAATTTCCCCTTGTAATTAACAGACTTTATAAAGATCAGTATAATAGACCGATGATTTTCTATTCTTTGTTGGAAAAACTGTGCATGGAGGGCCAGAGAGATAATAGAGCTTGTAAGGAGCTTCCTTTACATGTGATTCCCCTGGCACATTTGATTCCCCCGCGGACCGCCTGAACACAGAACCACGGGTAAAGCCCTGAACACCACTAGATGCACAACCCCCAAAGGTATATAGAATCTATGAGCACAGCAGCCACATCTCCCACACACCTCTCAATATAGAATTTAGGGGCCAGAGCGATAGCCCAGCGGTAGGGCGTTTGCCTTGTACGCCGGCGGCCCATGCCGCCCAGGTTCGATCCCCCAGCATCCCATATGGTCCCCCAGCACCGCCAGGGGTAATTCCTGAGTGCAGAGCCAGGAGAAACCCTGAGCATTGCTGGGTGTGACCCAAAAAAAGCAAAAAAAAAAAAAAAAAAGAAGAATTTAGTCCAAAAAAATTTAGTCCAGTGCACCAAGAGAATTAAAACACCAAGGAACTTTTTGCTATTCCATAAAATTATAACCAATGCTTAAAAAAAAGTCAATGACTCCTTTAATTTTGAAAGGTTTGAAAGTTGTTGTGAAAAACTGATCTTAGGGACTGGAGATAGTACAGGTAAGGTCCTTGCCTTGCATGCAGCTGACCTGGGTTTGAACCCAGCACTGCATATATGGTTCCCCGAGTACTGTCACGAGTGAACCATGAAGTCAGGATGCTGACTCGCCCCTCAAAATAAAGCTTATTTACATAAGCTTTACTTTAGTGTGTGACTGAGCACAACACAGTGCGGCCCAAAAATCCAAAATAAATTTACCTTGAAGATAAAATTCAGAATGAGAAGTTAACATGTGAAGGTCACTAATGAGCTAAGCAGGGGCCGGAGTGATAGCACAGCAGGTAGGGTTCCCGCCTTGCATGCGGCCGACCCAGGTTTGATCCCGGCATCCCATATGGTTCCCGAGCACCGCCAGGAGTAATTCCTGAGCAAAGAGCCAGGAGTAACCCCTGAGCACGCCGGGTGTGACCCCCCCCAAAAAAAAAAAAAAAGAATGGGCTAAGCAATAAGTAAAATACTAAAAGACAAATGCCAGGATTTTCCATGTTTTAAGGATGCCAGCTGCAAGGGTTAGGGAAGATGCACAGCCTTGCATGAG
The DNA here is from genome assembly GCA_021461705.1 of Cryptotis parvus. Lineage (NCBI taxonomy): Eukaryota > Metazoa > Chordata > Mammalia > Eulipotyphla > Soricidae > Cryptotis > Cryptotis parvus. The sequence continues at coordinate 21,549 of JAJIBD010015171.1, forward strand.
GCCAACGTGGGTTCAATCCCGGCATCTCATACAGCACAGTCAGAAGTAACCCCTCCACACACAAAAAAAAGGATGTCAGTTGCTGTATAGTATTATTTTAGACACCAAGCAACCAGATTATTTCCCCAAATTGTGACTTTCATTATTGTTAATTTTAGCCTAAATCCACCCAGTACCAAAAAACCAAAGTTCCAAATATCTTTCTTCTTAGAAGTAATCACTGTCGTTTCACTAATGTGGCCTAGTGAAATCCAAACACCACTGGTTAAGTGTGAGGAGGCCTAAATCCACCATCTGTATAATGGAACTCAAACTATATGTGTAAAATCATTTACGTGGAAAATTCTTAACATAATTCATGTCCAATAAACGACAATTATGCTGCTACTTGAAAAGAGAAGGGGAAACTAGTCCTGAAAAAAATTGGCAGGTTGGGGCCAGAGCGATAGCCCAGCGGTAGGGCGTTTGCCTTGCATGCGGCTGGCCCATGCCGCCAGAGTTCGATCCCGGCATCCCATATGGTTCCCCCAAGCACCGCCAGGAGTAATTCCTGAGTGCAGAGCCAGGAGAAACTCCTGAGCATTGCCGGGTGTGACCCAAAAAGCAAAAAAAAAAAAAAAATTAAAAAAAAAGGCAGGGTAGTAGCAAGATTAAGGTGCTTGCCTTGCATGCTGCTGAACCCTGCACAAGGTATGCATTGGCGATGAGAACCTTCAGGAGTGACCCTAAGGTGAACCAAGAGCAGCCCCCTGGAAGCCACAAGGCATAGCTCAAACTCCCTCCCCGCCCCCCCCAAAGACCCACTTTCCTTATCTGTTTCAAAGTACAGTAAAACATGCTGAAAGCGTAAGTCACTTTTAAGTAACAGTAAGTTCAACTGACTGCATATGAAAATCATATATGGCTTTAAAAACTGTATCTTCTTTGAGATTCCAGTGAACAACAAAAGAAACACTATGTATCTTTTGTCCAGGACCCATAGAACACCAGTTTATCGCTTTCTAAGAGTGGGACAGGTTTTCTCCAGCTCCCCAGAGGATTCAATTATGCAATCAGGGTTAAGGGCTATTCGCCCTTTCCTATGTTAGACTCGATATTAAAATAAGAACTTGGCAATAGATATGATGGATTTCAAAGATCCAGGTACTTTAAAAATCAAAATCAAAAAATGCTTTTTCAGTTTCTGGAAATTTTAAAGACTCAAAATATGTCAGCAAGAAGGTAAATACAATGCAGGCTATCTAAATAAGCTTTACTGTGAAGAAAAAATCCAACTGCTCCATAGCCAAAAAGACAGACACCCCCCCATGTGACAGTACAAGCAAAGAATTACAAGGGCTCTGTAACTCTCCTGGATATTTCAAATTGGGGCCCTGAGCCCTAAAACAGTGGGAGGGTGCTGTTTTGTACCCGGCGGCCCAGGTTAGATTCCTGGCATCTCATGTGGTCCTTCATACCCCGTGGAGTAAACCCTGAGCACAGAGCAAGGAGTAAGCCCTGAGCATTGCTGGGTGTGACCCCAAAACAAACGAAAAACCAATAACTTTCTTTAACCCAATTTAAACAATAGGTTTCAATCAATAGTAAACCTTGAAACTAATGTATAAAAGCCATTTAAAACAGCCCTTTTGAAATATTAAAGTCTGGGATGTGGCTCAGCAACAGAACAAGACTTGCATTACAAAATCATCATCATATTCTCAACCAAACCTAGAAGAATGATTACTGGCGTCTAACTAAGAACCTGATGACTAGCAATTCATGGCAAACATCCATATTACTAAAATTATAAGCAGCTTATATTAATACCATATCAAAGAAAAAAATTATCTTTGAGGAGATAGCGACAAAATCTCGTCTTCTTGCGATGTCACTGTATTTCAAGAACCTGGAAAAATAAGATCCGAAATAAATCTTGAGAGCATTCCCTTGATAAAACAAAAAGAACTGTGGACGGCCAACAGATTCTAGCAATTTAGTAAAACATAAAATCTGCTCTTCTGACTTACTTTTTCATATACTGTTCTTGCTCTTTATAATTCCTCTAGATATTTTCTCTCTCAAACAAGCAACATCAGTAAACAAAAGGCCTCATTAGAACATTAAGATAAACGAATTACAGTTTAAATATTCGTGCAAAAAAAAAGAAAGGAAGAGTAGAGGGGGAAATCAAAGCACAAACGTCTATTTTTTTAATTGTGAAAGCAAAATATACCAAGATACCAAAATTGCTTAAAATGTTTTGAGTTCACCTTTGGTTTTCACTCCAAACACCAGGGCAGTAAGACTCTAGGGTTAAAGTTAGAAGGAATTATTATAAAACACGGGAGCGTTTAAATTGAGAAAACAAAAGTTGGCTTATTTCTACATTGAACATATAAATCTAAGAATTTGGACGGCATTTGCTGAAATCAAAATGGCAGCCCACGGAGTCAGCAGAGCAGTGAGCTCTAAAGGACAGTGTGTAGCCTTCATTTTTAAGTTCCAGTGCATTAAGACCAAGCTAATCCGGGTTAATATACAAATACTGGAGTACAAAACGAGCTCCAACACAGGGTTAAGTAACTGCGGAAAAGTTTTCTCATCAATGCACCCCAAAATCTCCCTCAAAGTGAAGGTACACAAATGTTAGGTAGATTTAAGAGGCCTTGGAGTTTCCATATAAAAAGAAAACGCTGCAAACACCGACCCCCCACCAAAAAAATTAAACACACAAATATTTCACGCAGCATCTGCAACTCGCTCGGTGCCATTCGGAAGCGTCTGGAGCAATGACACACCTGTAAACTGCACCGCCGAAGACCCAATTGCTGGGAGAACTTTCCCCCCCAACCGCCCGCTTTTCAGCAGGTTCGTCGGAGACCTTCCCCGCTCGCCGTGCAAGTTCCAGTGGTCACGGCAATATTATAAAACACCTGCCCCTCACAACTCGAACTTCGGGGTTCCACAATGAGTGGAAAGAAACCCGTCGTCGTCCCAGAAGCCCCCTCACCACCCCACCCCGCCCCCCACAGACACACTCGCTGCGGCTCCCATTTGGGGCACAAGCGGTTAAAAATAGCCAGGTGGCGGGGTCCAAGTTCGCCGGCAATTTGTGCTGCCCAGTAGCGTTCGGGGATCGGGCAAATGAAGGGGGCTGGGGGTGTCAGATAACCCGGCTCCGCCGCGCCCACCAAGCGCCCCTGAAGCTGCTGCTTCCAGAGAAGGGGGATGGGGTGGGGTGGCCCTTTCCTCGGGGCGCTCGCCAGCCGGCGGAGCAGCGGCCTTGCGCCCCGGCTCCAATCACTCCACCTCAATAATGGCGTTTGGTGTCAAGTGGAAGCAGACTGGGGAGCGCGGTCGACGGCGCGCCCTGCCAAAGCCGCGGGGCTGCACGGCGCGCCCGGAGCCTCCAGCCTCCGCCTGCGTCCCAGACAGGACGGGCAGGGGGGGGAGGAGGGGAGGGACGGAGCCGTCAGCCATTTTCCCTTGCAGTCCAAAACACACCTCGTGCTCCCGGGACCCCGCCGCCCCGCACCCCGGTGCCCGCCGCCCCGCGTCGCGGAGGGGGACACGAACAGGGGCAGCCCCCAGAGCCGCCGCGCGCCCCGCTTTGCACGCACACCCCCTCGCCCTCCTCCCGCCGCCCCGCTCCCAGCTGTTCGCCCCGACCGAGTGCGGCGGGGCAACTCACCACACGACACGGGCGTCTTCTCCGAAGCAGGGCGCGCGGAGGCGGACGGCTGCGAGGCTCAGTCCCAGGCACGTCCGATCCAGAGGCCGTTCCCGGCCGAGGCTGCCGGGCTCCCGAAAGTGCCGTGGGGCTGCAGCCGTCGACCTCGCCGCTGCAGGACGCCGCCGCCGCGGCGGCCGCCCTCTTCCCCTTCTCCCCCTCGGGCAGGGGCTCGCGCGGTGCACTCAGACGGGCTCCGGGCGGTGCGCTCTCCTGCGTCACCCCTAGTGCTCCTCCTCCCGCAAAGGCGGCTTCACCTTCCCCTGGTCACCGCCTCGCTCTCCGCTGCCCGTCTACCCGCTGGGCGACGGCTCACCCCGCGCCCGGGCGCAGACCCGAGCCCCAGGCACTAGGGCGGCCGCCTCCCGCGAGAGAGGCGGCAGCCGGGGCTTCCCGCGAGGCCAGAGAGCTGAGCAAAGTGGGGAGGGGCTGCGCGCGGCAGGCCCGGGCGGGCCGGCTGCGAGGAGGCTGCGGCTCCGACGGCGGCGGAGACTAGCTCCCGCAGCCGCAGATACCCGTCCTCGTCAATATGGCGGACCCGACAACCCTCCCCCCCCAAAAAAAAAAAGCGCTTGGCCAGTGGCGGCGGCGATATGGCGGCGGCGGCGGCAGCGAGTGGCGGCGGAGGCGGCGGCAGCGAGGCGGCGCAGACTCCCACTAGCCCAGCGCCGCCCCGAGTCCCGGCTGCCCCGCCCCGGAGAGCCCGCCCCGCCGAGGGGCCCACCCCTGCGCCCTCCTCCTCCCCCCTCTAGCCCGCGGCGCCCTCCACTCCCGGTCTGCCTCCAGCACCCCCGGCGGTCTCGCCTGCGAGGGGCGAGTGCCTCCGGGAGAAGCGGGACCCGGCCGCCGTCGCCGGGAACCTGGAAGGCGGGGGCGGGGGCGACAATGCGGTTAGAATGTTCACGCGGTGCCGCTTCTCACGGCCAAACCCAATCAGGAGTGGTGCCACTCTGGCCCCGGAGTTCTGTATATCCCACGACTCCCGACGGGGAGGGGGCAGGAGTGGCTCAAGGACGGGCCCAAGTGGGCTAAGGAGACGCGAACGACTGGGGCGGACGCCGGCGAAGGCGGTGGGAGAAGGGGCGGGGACGGATGAGGGGGCGACTGGCAAGGCGCCCGGGCACGGCAGGGTTAAGCGCCCGCGCCGCCAGCCGCGTCGCTCGGAGTTTGTTGGACTGCTTGTTTTTTGTTCCATTGTGAACCGTGGCCCCGCCGGCTAGTGCCCGGATGATGACGTCACCAGCCTCCCCCTTTCCGGGATCGCGGGGAGGGGCGGCGGAAAAAGAGATCCCGAGCCCGGAGCGGGGCGTTCGCAGCCCGGGTGCCTGGGGTCCCGGCCGCCACTGCCACCCCGCGTCACGTCTGTGGGCCGAACCAGGTCCGCCGGGGGGGTGCCTCGGGGACGCAGCGAAGTCGGGTCCGAGATCCCGGCCACCTGCTCGGCGCCGATAGGGAGGGTGCGGCTATCTCCCCGCAGCGTCGGGGAGGAGGGAAAGGGGGAGGCCTTCCCGGCCACCAATGGAGGAGGCGCTGTGAGAAATTCATTCACATGATCCTGCAGCATCACTGTGTGAAAGCATTTGGGCTCCCACAGCCAGACGGACTGTGACCGACCGTCCATGGCTCGAGGAGCCCTTCAAACTGAGCAGGAGGGAAAAAAATAAAGAGCCTCGCACCACCTAACAAGCAGGGAACACTTAAATGCAGCAAGTTTAGCTGTTTTTGCCAAATCGGGAGCACAGTTCAGTCTACTATGTCATTGGGGGTATTTTCTACATATTTATAGTACAAAGTAAAGGCTGAACGGCTAATCGCAAATAAATGGATGACTTGGAACAAATCTACACTCTAGCTTGGATGCCCCAATGAAGAGAAACAAGTGTTTTTCTAATTTACCACAGATTTCCTTTTGAATTAAAAACGCTGTGGGATGCCAAATTGTATGCAAATTCATAGCAAAACTCTAAAACAAACCCAAAACAAAGTTTTCAGGGCAGGGTTGCATTTAGTTTTGCTCTAATTATGTTGATTTGTTACAAAAACGCTGTTAAAATGGAACCCAAATTGAGGGTGACAGGTTGAGGCTAAAACTTAAAAAATCATTTCTCTGTACAACTCTAGTCTGGACAAGGCAGTCACAGCTCCTAGCTCTAACAATTCACAAGCATCTTTATCTTTTGTTGTGAATTTTCCATAAACGGCTTCTCCACTGATTTAGGAGCTCCTTTTTAAAGAGTACCCACATAAACCACTGGTTTGCGTGGAACGCACGGTGGTTTTCATTTAATCCTGAGAGCTCACTCAGGTAGCCAGAATGTATACTGCTATCAGTGATTTTAGATAAGGAAATAGGGAAAGTAAATTATTTGCCCAAGATCACAAGACAGGATTGGAAAGTGTTGAACACAGGTCTTTTAACCCTATCAAAAGAGTACCTTTAATAAGGAAGTCCACTGACCAATTCTACTTGACATTGTACTTGTGATTCAAGCCAGGGCAAGAAAATGAACTAAAAACAAGCAGGTAAGAAAGGAACAATGAAACTGCCTCTACTTGCAGATGCACAATCATATATGGAAAATCCTGGGACATCTACTCTTAGAGCCATTAGAAGTAACGCAAACAAGTATAGCAAGGTTGCAGGATGTAAGATCAATATTTAAAATCAATTTTACTTTTATATACTAGCAATAAACATTCCAAAAATGAAAACAATTCCATTTGCAACAGCACCAAAAAAGAATACTCATAATAAATTTAAAAGCACAAAAATTTGCAGTGTACATTATAAAGCATTTTTTGAAAGAAATTTTAAAATGACCAAAATAAATGAAAACAGTTAATGTTTGCGGATTGAAAGACTTAATATTGCGTTTTGGTTT
>JAJIBD010015172.1:0-25758 GCA_021461705.1 Cryptotis parvus
TGTTCTAGATTATACAGCTAGTGATGAATGGAACCAGAACCCAAACAGGTCCTTCAACTCCAGAGTCTGGTTTCCTCTTAGAGCCAACTAAAAAGAGATTTGATTGCAGAAAGAAATATGCTCAGTCTTCCTTGCCTCCCCACCAACAGATATTAGGTCTGAAAGAGCCACCAAATTTACCTAGCCTGACCCTCAACCACCACCCAGAAAGGATGTTATTATAAATAGATGAACTGACCAAGGCTCTTAGACTGAAGGGGTGGGTAAGTAAGGAAGGAAAATGGCCCAACTGTTTTGAACCAATAAGTGGTGGCTGAATCAACAAGCATTTGTTCTGTGTGAGTTCAGTTGGGTGGCAATTTGGTAGACCATAAATCAGAAGAGGCCTGTGGCCTAAGAGGAAACTCTTTACTGGGCTCTGTTGTACCACTCCAGGGTGGAGCCACAGCTCTGTGTGAGCCTGGCTCTGTCACAGAGCTCCTGGGGCTTGGCACACTGCTTGTTTGCTGGTGGTTGTGTGCTAATGTGCTGGCCTGGTCCAGTGGGCAGCTGGAAGGCCTCTGCTTACACACATATAGCTCCTGCCCATGGCTCCACACAGCTGGACTCAGACTGTTGCCAACATCCCAATTGCCACAAGAAAGGCTTTAAGAAAATGTCCGTTGAGGACCTGACTAGGTTATGGGACTCCAACAGAGAGAAAGTGGATTCTGGATGGGCTGGAAGAACCAGTTTCCAGCAGGACCGTGGAAAAGAGCTTCCAAAGCAGGAACGTCTCTTGTTCAAAATGAAGGGATAGTGTGAATGAGCACTCCATTGCCACAGAGGAAAAACTGCATCCTGTATGAAATTGACTGGGTATTTGGGGACGTTTGATATTTTCCATCAAAAAAGGGTCTCAAAGTGAGTACAGAGTGGGGTGGCATCTTGTCTAAGAAAGCTTGAAAAGGTTGGTATGGAAAAAGGATGCAAGAATGCTTCTAAGGGTAAATTGTCCACTGTTGAGAACGGAGGTGGTGGGTCATCATCATAAGGATTTTGCTTGAGAGGTTATCCTTTTTTATCTTTAAAAAATGTATTGGAAGTTTCCAGGTAAGCAATAGAAATATTGGTTGCTTTCCATTTATTTAAATGTTTTAAAAAGAGACAATGGTGAAATTTCATCAAATATGAAAACGAGAATTTTAATCAGTTTTTAAGTTAGAGAGGTTATCCTTAAGGAGTGAAGTGAGAACCTCAGCAGAGAACCAACCAGAAGCTAACCATTGGGGAAACCAGTCAAAGGAGGCATCATTTCAAAGGGAATTTCAGGCATGGAATCCTCAGTTACTGGGAGCCTCAAGAAGTTAAGATGGAGAATTAGGGCATGCAGCACTCAGAGGGTCCTAATCCTGAACCACAATGGCAAGTTTTCCTTGTTCAATAACTACCCACCTCCAAACTCCATCATGACCTTTAAGAACAAAACACTTTAAAAGGAGATGTCAGAGAGGGAGAAGAAAATCACTCATTCATTCGTTGAGGATCCCTTTACCTGAGCCAGGTCAGAGTTGAAGGAGGAGAAAAAGCTCTGGTTGGATCCAAGTTCAGGGTCCTAATACTGAAGAAGTTGAGTTTTAGTAACTGAAGCTGACATAAAAGTGTGTGAGATCTGCCTGATATTTTGCTCAGTGACTAACAAAACACAATTCAAGTCCTCCTCATGTATCGATGAGAAGTGGTGATAAGAGCAAGAGTTGTTTCAAGTTAGCAATTTTCATGTTTAATTTATTCAGTTATTCACATATGAGTCACACACAACTGACTTTGCATATATATATATATATATATATATATATATATATATATATGTATGTATTGATAGAAAGCTATTTACCCCCTACCAAAAGAGTGTAAATTAGTGAGCCGGGATTCAAAGATGATTCATTATTATAGTAGTTGCAAGAGAAAGCCAAATTTACTAAGGGATGAAGTAAATGCTTGGAACCTTAGAAATAGACAATGGCCATATGCCAAGAATTTGTCATTCAAAAGTCTGCACATGACAAATATTTAAGTATGCAAAATGGTAGGGAAAGGATGGTCTTTGGAAATAGGCACCAAGGCTGAAAACTCAGTGTACTTCAAAGGCTAGTGTCCATTTTGTAACAGGCGACTGATTACTGTTTTTCTTTAGCAAGCATTTGTTGGACTTACATTGTCCTTGGAAATATCAGGATACAGGGGTGGGCTTCCAAATAGTAAGTATTTCTGTTATTCAAGTGGCATTCCTTACACCTCTATTCATCAGTTGTAATTAGGCTACCTTTTTGACCATTTTGACCCAAAGTTTTGCTTAATAAATATTATGAATGGTGATAGGATCTTAAATTTCCAGTAGATTCTCTATGTTTGGCAATATGGAAAGATGAGTTTATTGAAATGAAAATAGCAATATTATAATGCAGAGGATAATCAGACTCCATTGGGGGCTATGTACATACAGACCACTCAAGTACAAGTTTCAAGACATTTTTCCACAACTCTTAAAAATAAGTCACACAATTTCAATGAAATGTATTTTGCATATACATCCTGTCTTAGAATAAAGAAAAAACTACTTACTGATTAAACAAAATTTCTGATTAAGCAATACTTTAAAAGCTATGAATGTACAAATGAAGAGACACCCCTATCCCAGGAGGAGAACCTTCAATAAGATGGTGTTCATTTGTCTCCTATGCCAAAGTTCAGAGTGAAGCTGATGCACTAAATCCATGAGCTCCCTCCATCCTCACGCCTAGGGTTGGAATGCCTACTCCCCTTCACATGTGTTTCCATTTCTGGGTCCAAGAATTCAGCATATGTACCATTGCCACCAATTCCCATACTTAAGGATAACAGAACTTCCAGAGGATCATCCCGTACATATTCATTTCTTTGTGGGAAAAGGGTTCTAGCAGAGGCCAATCTTTTCTTTCTCTCTTTCACCTGGTATGCATTGAATGAAAATGCTTTGACCACCCATAGATGATACTGGATATGTTCAAGGTAAAGTAAAGAGCTGGCATACTATTCACTAAGTGTTAGAAACCAAATAATTCTAGTCTGGCAGGAAAAATAATGCCAGGTCCACTAATGACTGCCTTTTGTTACATATAATTTTCTCCTCATTTTTCATACCACACATTCACTCCTACCCCAAAATAAATACTTGAAAGTTGCCTTTTCACGGCTGGTACAGCCTTTCTGAAAACAATATGGACTTTCCTCCAAAGACTAGAAATTGAACTCCCATTTGACCCAGCCATACCACTCCTGGGAATCTACTCTGGGAAACCAAAATACCCGAGACGACCATCCCTACTTTTTGTTCATAGCAGCATTATTCACAATACGAATCTGAAGCAACAGAGTCCAAATCGATGACTGGATAAAGAAGCTTTGGTACATCTACACTGGAATCTAGAGTGTTGGAAAAAGAAGCTATAAAATTTGCCTATAAATGGATGGACATGAGAAGATTATGTTGCAAATTAAGAGGCAGATACGTGACGCATTTATTTCATGGCATAATAATAGTACATATTAGATACCAATTCAGTCAAGTAAGTATATATCGGGTCTTGTCAAAGGTGGAATTATCAAACGTCTGGGAGTCAGAGTTTAGGAAAACAGAAAATGGACGGGTAAATAGTCGGACTAAGCCAACCTAGAACTGAGCATAAATAGGCAAAAGGATTCAGCAACCTTTTATGTTGTTCTGTCCATATTGGAAAAGAAAAATAAAGACCGCCTGAGGTGGGCTGGGGAGGGGGGGAACCGTGTTTTTGGAGATGGGCACTGGTGAGGGCGAAACACTGTATGACCAACCAAACATGAACTTTTTAATTGTATATGTTTTTATTTGTATATGGGCACTGGTGAGGGACAGGCTAAACACTGTATGACCAAAACCCAACATGAACTTTTTAATTGTATATCTTTTATTTGTATATCTCACCGTGGTATAATAAAATCTTAAAAAAAAAAAAGTTTTCAGAGCACAGGACAGTCTGAAGTGGGAGACTGATGTCCTGGGGTTGGTAATAACCCTGAGTTGAATAGTTGCATGATTCAGGGAAAAAAAACAAAACATGAGATCTTGGTTTCTGGTTCATGAATTCTTCCAGTAAGCAAAGATTGTCACCTGCTGTGCAGACTCTGCATAGGTCATATTAGAATCTTCTCTCATATTTTGTATTCTTCCAAATCATGGAGATATGCCTATTGTGTAGGGCATTAGATGTACCTAATGTGTAGGGCATTGTGTTTGAGACAGAGACAATGAATCATCCACTTTTACTCATGCTCCTATTCATTGTAATCAAATTGCTAATCTTTGGTTGGACACAAGACTGCTCTACTGTTCTCCTTGAGACAGAAAGTAATATTACAAGTAATTCAGACCAGCAAATATGAGGAGCAATTGTGAAACTTCTGAACTGTGTCCTGAAAAATTAGAGGTATTTCCTCCCCTATCATTCTCCCTTCGTGCTAGTTGGGAAGTAAGCATGGTGGTGAATCATCCGGGACCAATGGATGAGGGTAACACCCAAAGATGGCAGCGAAACAAGAAGGTAGATGCTGTACCCAGTGTTAGCTTTCTCTTTCATTCAAACATTTAGTTAAGTGGGTTAAGTAAACATAGAGATCACTCTCTGAGTTTGGACTATGGGCAGGGTTCTGCTAGGTTCTCTAACTCGGTGTCTCAGGAAATGTCAGTCAATGCATTTTCCACAGTTGCTTTATCTCTATCTTTAGTGGTACGAGTAGGAATATCCGAGCTTGTTCATGTTCAAGTTGGCAGTTACTGTTGGTGTCTATCCCAAAAAGACACTAAATGTTGATATTAGATTTTTACTTTATGGAAGTCCCCAAAATCCTAAAGAATATAAGAGGAATAAAAAGCAAAGTTAGTCCTTTGGTTTTCCAGTTTCAGAGGTACCTTTCCATCATTTCTGGGCTGTGCTATAGTTATATGGGAGTCATAAGTCCTACCCACCTCAAGGAAAGGTGACCACACAAGGACAAGAATTCCCAGGAAAGGGGCTCACTAGGGGCCATTTTAGATATTTCTTTCCAGTCATATCCTGGTATCCATGGAACTGCCTAATGACTGATGCTCTGTTTCTGCTTCAACCAGGGAAACATAAAATAAAGCCCATCTTCTTTAAAGTTGAAGATACAACCAGTCACACTTATATTCTAAATGACCCAGTGTTGGTATTATTTTACTCAATGAAATAATTTCCCAATTTGTGAAAATCCTACCATAGACATTGCTGAAATAAGTGTCCTTTCCTTAGAAGTTTTCTCCTTCCTCTACCTTTACTCCCTTTTTCCTCAGGTCATTTTGAAATAACTCTAGTACCTAGTTAAAGAAAGGTTGAGCCCCCACCCCTACCTCCCCAATCTGGGCACTTGCCCCTGTGACCTTCTCAAGGACGTCTGTTCTGTATTGCTCTGAGTTACTTAACTGTACCCAAAGAGGCAAAAATCTCAGGTTGGAGATAATATATCAATGACTGAAACCCAATCATGAACAGCTGTGTAATGATCTATCTCAATTAAGATTTAAAAAAAAAGGTTGAACAGCTGACCTAAGCAGGGCATTTTGAATTGGGATCCTGACACCCTGGTCAGAGTCTCCTGAGAATGGACATCATGTGAAGCTGAAATTTGAGTCTTGGGGCTGGAGCGATATCATAGCGGGTAGGGCGTTTGCCTGGCAGCCGGTTGATCTGGGTTCGATCCCCGGCATCCCATATGGTCCCTCTGAGCACCGCCAAGAGTAATACCTGAGCAAAGAGCCAGGAGTAACCCCTGAGCACCGCCAAGAGTAATACCTGAGCAAAGAGCCAGGAGTAACCCCTGAGCATTGCCAGGTGTGACCCAAAAAAAAAAACGTGAGTCTGCATTGCATGGAAAAGCAAAAAAAAATTACAGAGAAGGAAGAGGCAGAAGTGCTGAGGCCTTCATGCAGTCCCAGCTGATGGTTTCCTTCCCTGGCACTCCTGAGCTGGGTTCTCCCCATGTATACTGTCATTCCAAAAATAAGTCATCACCTCCATCACCTATTCTTTAAACTAGTTTGAACATTCCTCAGATCTTTGAAATAAAACATCTCCTAAGAAAGACCATCACTTTGTAGTGAGCTTTTAACACCTAACCACAACATAGCCTCCACCATCTCATGGCATCCTCCCTCTGAAGAATTGATGATGTATTTTTGGAAAATCAACATGGAAAAATAGTCTAAGAGAAGACTCCATGTTGATGTGTGTCTGTGATATGATTAGTTGCTTTGTTGGGGGTCCAGGAGGAGGTGATTTAGAGCTTGAGGTGATCCACCCATTAGGTGGCATGACCACAAAGACAAAGTCCTGTGTGTTCAGATGTTGGCTGTCTGAACCTCGAACAAATAAGCTCATCTGTATTTTGTTACTGAGCTGTCAGGGCCACCACCCACCACCCCAACTCCACTTTCAGCCAGTCACTCGAATCTGGGCATTTGCCCCTATGCCCTTCCCAAGAGGGTCTTCACTCTACATTGTTCTGAGTTGCTTAACTGTTCCATAATAGGCAGACTCTGGGCTTGAAGCTAATGTCTCAATGTGTTACCCTGTTGGGATTGTTTACTGCAGAATCCAGGCCAGGCTGCTGGGAATGAATGTATTTCTTCACTGGAATCCTGCACTTGTTTCACTGCATTCTTTCGATGCCTCCTCAACTCTGGTAGGTCATGTTGCAGGGAAGCCATTGGCTGCAGGGCCCTTGGAGGATTTGTTCTTCAGCCTTGCCCTGGGAGCTGGCCTCTTGTGTGGAAGGAGGCAAAGCAGGATGTGGTAAACAGGAAGATAGTAAGCATTTGTTGACCTACAGACTAGGAAACTTCAGTGGTCATACTCAGCCTTGAGCCTGGATCACAAACCTGTGAGTCTGCAGAGCCTGGTTTCAGGATTATTCTAGCAGCAGACTGGGGTTGACAATGAAACAGACAAATATTTTTGAAAACACTACCTAAAGAATTTCATGGTTTCTGAGCCTGTTGCAATACATGGATAAACACAGAGAGAGAGAGGTCATTTAGAATATAAGTGAGAGAGAGAAGAAAAAGTAGAGTTGAGGGAGTTAGAGATGGAGAGGGATGAATCTACATGAGTCTATGAGATAGTCATTCCTCTCCACCTTAATTTCAAAGCTAGTTGACTTCTCCCTAACCCACCTAGCTGCCCGTCTTGCCAGATTGAGTGTATTTCTTTACCTCTACATCTGCTAACTAAGCTGTGCTACACTTCACTTTCATAACCTATTTCTATCCTAAAATATAATGTCCATAAGGACAGGGATCTTTGTTTCCTATAGATCCCAAGAGCCTAAACAATGCCTATCACTCAGTAGTTCACTTGTATCACTTGTATCACTTGTCTTCCCGTTCATCATCGATTTGCTCAAGCGGGCACCAGTAACATCTCTATCTGTCCTGTCACATGCTAGTAGAGCCCAAGGGCATCTGCTCACTCCAGGAACATAAAGAGCCTCAAACCAATCCATCAGGTCATGGGAAAGAGGTCTATAATTGTTACTGGTATTTGGCATATCGAATACGACATGGGTAGCTTACCAGGCTCTGCCATGCGGGTGGGATACTCTGAGTCTCTCACTCAGTAGTTATCCAACAAATATTTGCTGAATAAATATATGAATTTCTCTAGGGATGTTTCTATTTCCCCCACACTTTTATTGAGGTACCATGATTTACAATACTGCTAATGATAGTTTCATGCAAATGTTGTTTCAATATGGCTCCCACCACCAAAATGCCCACTTCCCTCCACCAATGCCCCAAGCATCACTCCCCATTCCCTTCCAAGTAAGCGCAGTTCTGTAGACCTCAAAGGAAACGTGCAGATGGCCAACAGGTATATGGAAAAAATACTCTGTATCAATTATCATTAGGGAAGGTTAAATTGAACACCTCACCCCCAGTGAAACTGGCACACATAAAAAAAATAAACCAGTGTTAGCATAGATTCTACAGGTGTATAGACAAGCTACAGCAGTGGAAACTTGGTCAGTTGATCAGGTCTGCAGTTGGCTGGTGGAGGAAAACTTAGGTCAGCTAGTTCATAGGTTTCAAGAGGAAGAAGTAAATGGGGCTGCTTTTCTTGAACTTAATGATTGGGTGGTTCAGCAGCTGGTAAAGAAAATTGGCCACCAGGCTATTCTGATGGACTTAATTTAAAAATATAAGCAGAAAAGTCACGAACTGAAGTCCCGTGGAAGCACTAGAAAAATAGCTTCAGTCGCACAAACAGAAGCAATTCCTGATGGTTATAGCTTCTATCAAGTCTTCAAGTCCTGTCAGCCCTGGGGAGGAGATGCCATCTTCTTATCCAGGTGAAAATCCCAATAATTTAGTAATTGACCAATGAGTGCTGAAACAGAGGGATCAACAGTTTTCAAATCCAGTCAGCCCTGGAGAAGAAATGCCATCTTCTTATCCAGGTGAAACCCCAATAATGGACTAATTGATCAAAGAGTGCTGAAACAGAGAAGGAATATAAAACATGTTTTTACAAGAAATAAAATGCTACTGGGGACTAGTAAGTCCTATGTTTTACCAGACTTTCCTTATGATGTCAAGCACATGTTAACAGAACAGAAGTATCCTGATCACATTATGAGGATAAGGATCATTGAGTTTCTCCAAGCTGACATGACAAAATCTCTAGAAGGCTCACTGTACCCCCACCACCCAGCAGTACAATGATGTGGTCAGTGCCCTTCTTCAGGCTTATCCTTTCCTGGACAAAAATGGCTGTGACTTTTTTTATAATGGAAACTAGCCCTCAAAAATCGCTTTAAGTATGTCCGAAAACCCATAGAAGATGACGAACAAGTAATGAGAAATAAGAGTAAATTTGGACATCGAAAAATTCAGACAAGGAATCTCTTGCTGATATAAGATTTGATGACATTAAAATTGTCCATATAAACACAGAAGAGTTCCTGGATCACACTCTGCAATAATTGACCAGTTGGCCAGATAATGAATGTTTGGACCTGGGGTGATGAAGCATTGCTCAGGCTCAGTGATACTCAGAAGACCATCAGTGTTGGGAACAGAACTCAGATCCCTGTGAAATGCACTCCAGAACACTGAACTTTCTCCCTCATCCCCTTCAGTTATTTTTAATGGTGCCCTGGGTATTATAATCTAATTTATAACATTTTAGTTCAAAGTAATACCAATTTAATTACAATAGTATTAAAAAGATTGCTACTACATAGTTCCAATCTATTGTTTGCTGTTATTGTCACCTATATTGCAATTTACACATTGTGCTTATCAACACATATTCAAAATTATTGCTTTATGCAATTGTCTTTTAAATAAAATCAAAGCTTTACAAACAGAAAATACATTTATGCTGCCTTGTATATTACCTCTGTGAAGACACTTTTATCAGTGTTCTTTATGTTTTTCTTCTGGATTTGAGTTAGTGTGCCTTTTTATTTTTACATGAATATAGTTTGTATTTCTGGTAGAGTATTTTATACTTAGTCACAAATTCTATTATTTATAAGAGAATACTTCAATTTCTCCTTTCTATTTGAAAGATGCTTTACTTACTGTAGACTTCGTTTTGAAAATTGCTCTTGGGGTTTAATAATGGGTGAACTAACGCCTCACTGAATATGGTCTTGGTTATAGGCATTAGAAAATCTCCCTGAAACTGAACAGAACTATAGAGAGCCATACCCTTAGATAACAAAAGCCAAGAGCTGTTGAATGGTTTGTTTGTTTGTTTGTTTGTTTGTTTTCAGAGAAGGAAAGTAGAAAAGTTTTTTGGAAAGTAGAAGAGAAAGGAAAAGGAACTCCTCATGTGGGGAGGAACTTAGTATAGGATTAAGTTCATGAATGGATGGTGTTTCAGGTGTGGCTATGGTGCCCGGCTGCATCGGCAGGTGGCAGACAGGCTTGTCTATACCCAGGGTTCTGCCCCATTGGCTCTGAATGGTTGATGGTCTGACATAGAAAAAGACTGGACCCCCTGGAATGAACCCAGAACCACGGCAGAGCCTGGCAAGCTACCAGTGGTGTATTTGATATGCCAAAAACAGTAACAATGATGGACCTCATTCCCAAGAAATGGAGACATTATTAGTGCCTGCTTGACAAATCAATGAACAACGGGAAGACAAGTGATACAAGTTAGCATAGATATGTGAAACTTTTTCCTCGCTCATTGCTGGTGGGAATACAAAGTAGTTCATATTGTTTTCCCTTTGGAAGACAATATGAATGAACACATCTCAAAAACTAAGAATTGAGATTCCATACAAAGTGGAGTTCCATACAATCCAACTTCTTAGCACCTACTCAGAGAACCCAAAAGCACTATTTCAGAAAGACATTTATGCCCCTATGCTCTTTTATAATAAGCAAAATCTTGAAAGAACCCAATTGACCAAGGACAGATGACTAGATAAAGGAACTGTGGTATGTATATATGCATGCTGGGATATTTCTCATCTATGTAAAAGATGAAATCACGCAATGTAGATGGAACTACTTGGTATTATCCTAAGGAAAGTCAGTCAGAAGGAAAGGGAGATATAATGCAGAATGATCTCTCATATGTGGGATACATAGTAAAGGAATGACAAACCACCAAAGGAAACAAAACTGATGAATGTTTAGGAATTTTTTAAGTAATTTTCTTATTATATTTCTTTTGCATTTCTCTGAATATACCCCACTAATCATTGTCTCTGTCTTTCAAGGGCCAGCTTTAGTGCCACATCTGAAGAATAATATTGTGGTTAAGGAGCAAGCTTCCAGGGTCCAAGTCCATACTCGACAATAGTTACATGGTGATATGCATGTTAATATCCAGTTAATATCTCTTGGCCTCTGTTCCCTTACTTCATGGATGACTGTGAATGTTAAATAACTTAACATCAGGGGCATACTTGAACACACCTAACCTGATTTTCCAGTGAGTGCCTACTCCTGTGAAAACTTATAAAACATTGAGTTTCTCTTAAGAAGTCTTAGCAATTTCTCTTATATTCCTGTTACATTTACAAGTATAGCATCCTCCCAATCCAGTATTTGGCTACACTCTTGAGTGTTATCTGCTCAGCATCTGAACAAAGAAGCTCCTAAACATAGGAATGACCATTGGAAAGAAGGAACTGGGGAGAAATGTGTCTTCCGAGGACAGCTAAAAATACTGTCTGGCCGGCATTCCCACTCAACAATGGATGAGTGTCCCCTTTTCCCCACATCCACGCCAGCACTTGTTGTTCTTGCTCTTTTGAATATGTGCCAGTCTCTGTGGTGTAAAGTGGTATCTCATTGTTGTTTTGATTTGCATCTCTCTGATGATTAGTGATGATGAGCATTTTTTCATATGTTTTTGGCCATTCGAATTTCTTCCTTGCTGAAGTTTCTATTCATTTCTTCTCCCCATTTTTTGATGGGGTTGTTTGTTTTCTTCTTGTAAAGTTCTACCAGTGCCTGATATATCCTGGATATTAACCCCTTATCAGATGGGTATTGGGTGAATATTCTTTCCCATTCTGTGGACTGCTTTTGTATCTTAGACACTGTTTCTTTTGAGGTGCAGAAGCTTTTTAGTTTCATGTAGTCCCATATGTTTATCTTTTCTTCTAGTTGCTTTGTTAGTGATGTTTCACCTTTGAAGATGCCTTTAGCTTCAATGTCGTGGAGGGTTTTTCCTATATTTTCTTCAATGTACTTTATGGATTCAAGTCTGATATTGAGATCTTTAATCCATTTTGATCTGATTTTTGTGCATGGTGTTAGACACAGGTCCAAATTCATTTTTTTACATGTTGCTGCCCAGTTTTCCCAACACCACTTGTTGAAGAGGCTTTCCTTACTCCATTTTAGACTCATTGCACCTTTATCAAAGATTAAATGATCATGTGTTTGAGGCCATTGTTGGTGGGAATGCCGGCTGGTACAGCCTTTCTGGAAAACAATATGGACTTTCCTCCAAAGACTAGAAATTGAACTCCCATTTGACCCAGCCATACCACTCCTGGGAATCTACTCTGGGAAACCAAAAATACGCAGCGGAAACACCATCCCTACTTTTATGTTCATAGCAGCATTATTCACAATAGCCAGAATCTGGAAGCAACCAGAGTGCCCGAAAATCGATGACTGGATAAAGAAGCTTTGGTACATCTACACAATGGAATACTATGCAGCTGTTAGGAAAAATGAAGCTATAAAATTTGCCTATAAGTGGATGGACATGGAGAAGATTATGTTGAGCGAAATTAGCCAGAAGGAGAGAGACAGATACAGAATGACTGCATTTATTTGCATGGCATAAATATATATGTACATATTATGATACCAATATCCAAGGTCAAGTGAAGTATATATCGGGAGGTCTTGTCAAAGGTGGAAATTATCACAAACGTGTGGGAGTCAGAGTTTAGGAAAGACAGAAAATGGAACAGGGTGCTAATAATAGTCGAGGGTACTAATGCCAACCTAGAACTGAGCATTAAATAGAGGCAAAAGGATTCACATGACAACCTTTTAATGTATGTTCTGTAATCCATAGTCTGGAAGGGAAGGAAAAGAGAAAGAGAGAGAAAGGGAAAGAAATAAAGAACCTGCCATGGAGCAGGGCTGGGGAAGGGGGAGGGAACCAGGGATGTTGGTGGTGGGAGATGGGCACTGGTGGAGGGACGGGTGCTGAAACACTGTATGACCAAAACCCAAACATGAACTTTTTAATTGTATATCTTTTTATTTGTATGGAAATGGGCACAGGTGGAGGGATGGGTGCTGAAACACTGTATGACCAAAACCCAAACATGAACTTTTTAATTGTATATCTTTTTATTTGTATATCTCACGGTGGTATAATAAAATACTTTAAAAAATTAAAAAAAAATAAAATACTGTCTGGAAGCACTTAGAGGATGCATATAGTGAAAAAAACACAATCCAAAATCCATTCACCCAACATAGATATTTCACATCATGCACCACAACTCCATATACAAGTTTTGGGTCTAGCACCCACACGGAGGAATCAGCCATCCTGCCAGTGTCAGAACCCCAGTTCAAAGGAAGCTGATGAACATGCAAGAGAGGGGCCAGGACTGGAGGCGAGCAAGCCTTGGCTTCTGAAGAAAGGACTTGCCCCTTTCTGTTAGAGGGATCCTCTGGAAAGTGGCTCATGATAAACACTGGTGTGTTTCTGCAATCTGGTTTTCATCCCTTCAAAGGTTCCTGAGCTGGGGGCAATTAACAGAGCTCGGGAAGCCAAGAAAATGCACTGTGAGTATAAACAGCCTGACAGGACATTTATACAGCAGCGATGGAAGCTGAGTCCCCCTAACTCCTCCTCCTTGGTATGGTGGGGCAGAGAGGAGATTTTTGAGAAGATGCCTATCTTTCTTTCTGAGCTGAGCTTCTTCCATAGGTTGTGAAGGGTCCTGACTGAGGGGAGGGGTGAGTAGATAAATTTGCAGGGAGAGAAATAGAGAGAGCAACTTTCACCCAGTCTTTCTCAGGCCCATGACACTCACTGGCAAGAAGCAAAAGGAAAGATTTAACATACCCTCATAGCTTTGGGGAGACGTGATTGACACTCCCTAGCCCCTTGTCCACACACTGTTTCTGCAAATGTGAGTTTGGCTATTTTAAATGCTACAAGTAAATGAAATCACATAGCTTTTGTCTTCTCTGAGTCTGGCCTATTGTGTTTAATATAATGTTTTCCAGGTTCACCCCTGTTGTCACACATGGCTGGAGTTTCTTCTCCTTTTAAAGCAGAATTATATTCCATTGTACAGAGGAAGCATTTCATTTGCCCACTCACCTGCTTAGGTGTCTCCTTATTTCTATTTGTATTGAACCTGGGCATTTGATTCATCATCAGGGTAAACCCAATCAAAACACTGAGTTAGACTCTTTTATGTTGAATTGGCCACTGTCTCAGAAAACAGTAAATTTTGAGAATGCAGAAAAAGAATTGGTGTGTTCTCTTACACTGATTGTAACTTGATACTTCTTTGTTCTGTTGTAGTTCAGTCAATATGGTTATACAAGTGGAAAAGCTTATAGTATTGATGTACAAGGTATTGATGTATACAAAGTACTGATGTACATACCACCACCACCTAATTGCCCATGACCCCCAATGCCCATCCCTATGTCACCTCCAGTCAGACCTTCCTTTGCTCCCACTCATCCCCCCATTTTTGCTGACTGACAGTTATGGATTAGGAGTATATGTTCACCTCTCTCAGGAGTATACTTGCACCTCTATTAGCTACCACCTGGGCACTCCAGTCCCTGTACCTATGTTCCCAAGTCAACCCAATCTTATCCCACTCCCCGCCACCCCAAAACCTGGTAGTCTACAGTTTGTATGCAGAATAAACCAGCTTCAGTACATTGAATTGTTGAAGGTCAGGAGTAAATGACTAGTATACTCAGTTCTCATTATTCCCTTACACTGTGGGCCAGTCAGGCAGGCTTTTTATTCTTGTAAAGATTTATTGATATCTCAGAGTACATACATGTGTGTGTGTCTTCTGCATTGTCATATTGGACAAATGACTGACATCCTCAGGCTAGCTTTCCGTAACTCTGAAATGGGCATAGAGCCAATACCTACTGTACTAGACTGACCTTAGGAATGATAAAGAAATAAGCGCAATTCCAGGTGGACAAATGTTGATTATTACAAAAAGCAGGAAATTTGTGTTGTGTGCTGGAAGAGGAAGGGATTGTTATATTGAAGAGAAAAATTAACGCCTAGAATATGAGTAAAATTAAGGTCTTGAGAAGAAAAAAAGCTATATTTGGCTTTTTTTTCTAATCGTAACAGCTTTTATTTAATAACTTCTTTAGAAATTAAAATATCATGTTCAAGTTAAATATTGAACAGTATTTTAAATTTTGTTCTTGCTGAACACCAAGCAGTACTGAAGAGTTACTGCTGGCATGGTGCTAACAGAAGAGTTTCTCTCTTGTACCCCAAGATATTTTAAAAAATCTCTAAAAGCTATAATTAAAAATTTTCTCCATATTTGGTGGTGGGTGTAATGTTTTATATAATAAAATATTGGGTTGGAAGGCTCAAAGAAAGTAGAGCAAAAGTGCATGACTAGCATGTATTGAACTTGGTTTGATCCTTGACGTTACATGTTTTCCCAAGTACTCTCACACCAGCCTGACTCCACCTCAGGTAACCACCCTGGGGTGTGCGGCTGGCCAGGCGGGCGCCTGGGGTCATGGTAGAGCCCCAGGTCTCGGCAGAAGGAGGAACCACAACCCCCAGAAGTCAAAGCGGAACCGGAAGTAAACGGTCATTTTGAACTCTCACACCGGCCCGCTAATGCGGCCGCTTATTAATAGAAAAGCTAGGAAATTCAACAGCAAGGGAAGGTAATACCCTCAAGAAAAAAGAAACAGTACACCAGAGGAATCTATCCCTGAACACCACAACACCATGGGGAAGCAACGCAGATCCCCAGCTCGAAGAACAGATGAAGGAATCGACCCTGAAGACTCAAAAAGAATACAGATGTGCATGATCTCTCTGACAATGAAATTAGAAAAGAAATTGGTAGGATGTTTAAGGAGCTCAACGAAAAAATTGAGCAGATGTCCAAAAAAATACAGGAGAACATAAACGAAGCAGTTGAAAGGGCAATCAATAAACTACGGGAGGAAATGAGAGCAGAAATGAGAACCATGCAAATAGAAATATCATCGCTTAAAAACTCAGTAGACGAAATGAAAAACACAATCGGGGCTCTCAACAGTAGGATGACAGCAGTGGAAGAGAGAATCAGTGAGACTGAAGATGAGCTGCAGAAAGCACTCAGAGATCTACATAAGATGGAAAAAGACCGGAAAATGGATCAGCAACTGAACAGAGAACAATGGGATGAAGCCAGGCGGAACAACATAAGAATCATAGGAGTCCCAGAGGGACAGGAAAGTAACCCCAAGGAAATTGAAACAGTTAAAAACATCCTGGCTGAAAAGTTCCCGAGTTAAAGGGACGAAGGCATCCAGATCCAAGAAGCCCGACGCAGTACCAGCAAGAAGAGACCCCAGTAGAAAGACCCCAAGACACATCCTAGTGAAAGTAATGGATGCCATAGACAGAGACATAATTCTTCAGGCAGCAAGATCAAAGAAGGAAATTGTATACAAAGGAGCATCCATTCGACTTTCAGCAGACTTCTCAGAAGACACCCTCCAAGCCTGAAGGCAGTGGTGGGATATAGTAAAAAACTTAATGAAATGAATGCCTCAGCAAGAATTCTTTATCCGGCTAAACTCTCACTCAGATTTGAAGGACAGATATACAACTTCTTAGATAAACAACAGCTTAGGAACTTTGTAAAATCAAAACCAACCTTAAAAGAAGGACTGAAAGATCTACTATAAGACGAGACATAACCCAAAAGAACAACCAACCTATTCAGAAAGATGGCACAAAATCCCATGACAATAATCTCTCTCAATGTCAATGATCTAAATGCACCAGTTAAGAGACACAGAGTGGCACAATAGATCAAAAAATTGAATCCGACATTCTGCTGTCTTCAAGAAACACACCTGAACAATCGGAGCAAAGACAGGCTCAAAATAAAAGGCTGGAAAACAATCCTTCATTCAAACAACCCATCCTAAAAGGCTGGGGTAGCCATACTGGTATCTGACAACATGGACTTCAGGCTGAAGAACGTCAGAAGGGACAGTGAAGGTCACTTCTTAATAGTCAAGGGATGCATATATCAGGAAGAAATCACGCTATTAAACATATATGCACCCAACGAGGGGCCAGCAAAATACCTAAAACAACTACTAATAGACTTCAAAGAAGACATTGACAGCAACACAATTGTAGTTGGAGACCTCAACACTGCTCTATCAACCCTGAATAGATCAACAAGATTGAAACTTACAAAGGAAATACTGGCCCTAAAAGAGGAGATAGAAGAAAGAGGGCTGGTAGACATATACAGGACATTTCATCCCCAAAAAGCTGAATACACTTTCTTCTCCAGTGCACATGGAACATACTCCAAAATAGATCACGTGCTGAGCCATAAATCATACCTCCATAAAATCAAGAAGATAGAAATTGTGCCAACTATTTTTTCAGACCATGAGGCACTGAAAATAGAAGTTAATTGTACACAAAAATGGAGACCAATACCAAGTACCTGGAAACTAAACAGCTCACTGCTGAACAACCAGCAAGACATGTTTTCCCAAGTAATCACAGAGTGCTTGGGAAGCCATGAAGTGCCAGGGATTGAACCTGGAGTTCACACATCCAATGATATGCTCCAGCCCTTTGAGCTATCTTCAAATATGTTTGAACAAATTTGTTCAGGAAGATATTTGGTTTTGGTTGTTGTTTTGGTTGTTGGGACCCTCCCAAGCAGGGCCAGGAGACTGGGACTACACTTGATTCTCAGTCAATGGGGATGCTGTGTTGTTCAGGACTAGTGGTATCGGAGATTACTCATGTCACCCTGACATTGCTCAGAGACCACAGGGTTGTACTCTGTGATGTTTGGGAAACCACGTAGTGTCAAGGATCAAACCAAGTTGAATACATGCTAGCCATACACTTTTGCTATACTTTTTTTGAGCCTTCCAACTCAATATTTTATTATATAAACCATTACACCCACCACCAAATATGGAGAAAAATTTTAAATATGGCTTTTAGAGATTTTTTTAAATATCTTGGAGTACTAGGGGAAAATGTTTCAGACCCCAAATTGATAGTCTTCTATTTTAAAAGTAATTCTGCCTTCAAAATAAGTTAAGATTTGATTTATTAAATGTATTCATTGAACAAATATTTCTTGATCATCTATCTTTCTCCAAAACTATAGTTTATCCCTTGAAAATGCACACAAAACTCTTTGGATACAATAAAATAATTTATATTTATGAAGGACACAAGTGAATGAAAATAAAATCTTTCTCTAGTTTCATAGAGAAAACAAAATTAATATTCTTTAATAGATGACCCAAGTTAGCCAAAATTTCCACAGCATAGAGAAAGTTGGCAAATGTTTTGTATTTTGAAGTCACACAAACATTTTAGTCTATCCAAAAGGTGCCAATACCATACAGTTAACTTGTATCCCTCTTTCATT
This sequence comes from Cryptotis parvus, assembly GCA_021461705.1. Classification (NCBI taxonomy): domain Eukaryota; kingdom Metazoa; phylum Chordata; class Mammalia; order Eulipotyphla; family Soricidae; genus Cryptotis; species Cryptotis parvus. Next base: position 18,226 of record JAJIBD010015172.1, read on the forward strand.
GATTAGTAATTAGAGATTCATACTTGTGTATAAGTATCAAGGTAGTTACTTTCATTTTTCTTTATAAAATTTTATTTTATATAGTTTAGGTAACATAGTTACAATAATGTTAAAATATATGGTATTTCAAAACATGGATCAGGAGATCTTGTCAAAGGTGGAATCTACCACAAATGTGTAGGAGTCAGAGGTTAGGTAAGACAGAGAAGGGAACAGTGTGCTAATAATTGTCGAAAGTGATAATACCAGACTTGAACTGAGCATTGAGTACTCCCCTTGTACCCCATAGGCAAAAAGATACACATGATAACCTCTAAATGTATGTATTGCAATCCACAGTGTGTAAGAGAAGGAAAAGAGAGAGAGAGAGAGAGAGAGAGAGAGAGAGAGAGAGAGAGATAAAAGAACCTGCCATAGAGACAGGATATCCCCTATCCTGGGGAGAGGGAATTGGGACAACTGGTGGTAGGAAATGGGCACTGGTGGAGGGATGGGTGCTGAAACATTGTAAGACTGAAACTCAAACATGAACATCTTTGTAATTGTATCTCTCATGGTGGTATATTTATTATATTTTATATTTTTTGTATAAAATATTTATATTTTAGGGCAGGAGCATAGTCCAGTGGGTAGGGCATTTGCCTTACACGCAGCTGGCCTGTGCTGGCCTGGGTTCAATCCCGGCATCCCATATGGTCCCCGGAGCACCGTCAGGAGTAACCCCTGAGCATTGCCGGGTGTGAACCAAAAAGCAAATATATATATATATATATATATATATATATATATATATATATGTATATGTATATATATGTATATATATAATACATATATTTTTATATATTATATGTAAAATAAAATAAAATAAAAGATATGGTATTGGTGCCAGAGTGACAGTACAGTGAGTGGGGTACTTGCCTTGCATGTGGCCAGTTCGGGTTTAATCCCTAGCACACACATGGTGCTAGAGTAATCCTTACCACAGAGGGTTCATAAATAATATATATATAGCATTTACAGAATCACAAAACCCACCACCAGCAAAGTGTCCTAGACTCTCCACCAATGTCCTTATGTTATATTCCTTTTTGAAAAGACTACTACAGCTCTTCAGTGGAAACAGCTATGCTGCAACCAATAAAATCAAGTTGCTCTTAGAAAAACAATAAAAAGACCAAATTAGTAATGTTTTTCAGACTATTGATTACAAGCTGATGGTGTGTGAGTAAATAAAATCTCCAATATGAACAAACTGAACTCACACATGGCTATTCTTGTCCATTTTCTTAATTCTTCTCCTTTCCTTCCCCTTTGTATAGCCAGATCCTTCACTTTGTAAAACCCAAATAAAGGCCCTTCTTTAGTAGAATCCACAGATCCGCTCCTCTTCATTATAATGTACAACCTAAGTCTTAACACATAGACTCTACAAGTGATGCTCTGAATTTTTTCAGGAGCTCTTTGTATTATTAAAACAACTATTTTTTTTTTTTGCTTTTTTTGGGTCACATCCTGCAATGCTCAGGGGTTACTCCTGGCTCTGCACTCAGTAATTACTCCTGGCAGTGCTCTGGGTACCATGTGGGATGCCGGGGATTGAACCAGGGCCGGCACAGGCCAGCTGCGTGCAAGGCAAACACCCTACCCTCTGGGCTATTGCTCCAGTCCCTGGAACAACTATTTTACTTCCTATGTGTCAGTGATGGCATTAGCATGTAAATAATAAGACACATACAGTGTGTGTGTGTGTGTGTGTGTGTGTGTGTGTGATCTTCCTTAAGGATACAATGATTGACAAACCAGTCTTTGATAATTTACAAACAAGTTAGAATCTCCTCCCTAGATTTTTGCCTCCCATCAACTTCCATTCCCAGGAATGGCATTTACTTCTATTGAATAGTAATTTTATAGCAACAAACACTGCTTAACTAAATAGGCTGTGAGTTGGCCGTAGTTGTTCACTTTTTCCATATGAGAAATCTGCTCAAGCCCTATTGCTTGTATTCATCTGTAATCACTTTTCACACGAAACTGAAGACTATCAGACATGAGAAACCCCACTGCCTCATCTGACAGTGAGATTTTTTTTTTTTTCTCTGTGTTTATTTTTTTTTTATTTTTTTTTAATTTTTAAATTTTTTTTATTTTTACAATTACAAAGATATACAATTAAAAGTTCATATTTGGGTTTTGGTCATACAGTGTAGCAGCACCCATCCCGCCACCAGTGCCCATCTCCCACCACCAACGTCCCGGTTCCCTCCCCCTCCCCCAGCCCTCCTCCATGGCAGGTTCTTTATTTCTTTCCATTTCTCTATCTTTCTCTTTTCCTTCCTCTCCAGACTATGGATTACAGAACATACATTAAAGGGTTGTCATGTGTATCCTTTTGCCTCTATTTAATGCTCAGTTCTAGGTTGGCATTAGTACCCTCACAATTGTTAGCACACTGTTCCATTTTCTGTCTTACCTAGCCTTTGACTCCCACACGTTTGTGATAATTTCCACCTTTGACAGGACCTCCTGATGTATGTTTCACTTGACCTTGGATATTGGTATCATAATATGTACCTATATATTTATGTTATGCAGATAAATGCAGTCATTCTGTAACTGTCTCTCTCCTTCTGGCTAATTTCGCTCAACATAATCTTCTCCATGTCCATCCATTTGTAGGCAAATTTTATAACTTCATTTTTCCTAACAGCTGCATAGTATTCCATTGTGTAGATGTACCAAAGCTTTTTTATCCAGTCATCTATTTTCGGGCACTCGGGTTGCTTCCAGATTCTGGCTATTGTGAATAATGCTGCTATGAACATAAAAGTAGGGATGGTGTTTTCGCTGCGTATTTTTGGTTTCCCAGAGTAGATTCCCAGGAGTGGTATGGCTGGGTCAAATGGGAGTTCAATTTCTAGTCTTTGGAGGAATGTCCATATTGTTTTCCAGAAAGGCTGTACCAGCCCGGCATTCCCACCAACAATGGATGAGTGTCCCCTTTTCCCCACACCCACGCCAGCACTTGTTGTTCTTGTTCTTTTGAATATGTGCCAGTCTCTTTGGTGTAAAGTGGTATCTCATTGTTGTTTTGATTTGCATCTCTCTGATGATTAGTGATGATGAGCATTTTTTTCATATGTTTTTTGGCCATTCGAATTTCTTCCTTGCTGAAGTTTCTGTTCATTTCTTCTCCCCATTTTTTGATGGGGTTCTTTGTTTTCTTCTTGTAAAGTTCTACCAGTGCCTGATATATCCTGGATATTAACCCCTTATCAGATGAGTATTGGGTGAATATTCTTTCCCATTCTGTGGACTGCTTTTGTATCTTAGTCACTGTTTCTAACACCATGCACAAAAATCAGATCAAAGTGGATTAAAGATCTCAATATCAGACTTGAATCCATAAAAGTACATTGAAGAAAATATAGGAAAAACCCTCCATGACATTGAAGCTAAAGGCATCTTCAAAGATGAAACATCTCTAACAAAGCAACTAGAAGAAAAAGATAAATATACGGGACTACATGAAACTAAAAAGCTTCTGCACCTCAAAAGAAACAGTGACAGTGAGATTTTCATACTTGTCCTAGCACATTCCATGGTGAACAGCCTGACTTTAAATCCCACTTGAGCTTGAGGCCTGGGATAGAAGGTGCCTAGAAAAGCTCTCTAGCAACACTGAAGTGGCAGCCCTGATCCCACCCCATTACCCTAAGCTCCCTTTCATTTTCGGTTTGTTTGTTTTTAGCTCTCCTGGAAGTCTAATGGAGTCACATACCACAGCTCCCAGAAGAGAGGAGTGACATTTATAACCCCCTTCTGCTCCTGCAAATAGAAGGCTTATCTTGAGATTTTCCCCATCAACTCCCATAGGTATGTATGTTAGTCAGCTCCTTGGGCTGGTGTCTCTGGAGTTGACTCCAAGGAATGGTGGTTTCAGGAGCTAGGGAAATTCGGATCTGAGCATCAGGCCTGCAGTTGAGAGTCAGCAGAAAGGTTCTAAGTGTCCTCTTCCTGTTTCAGAGGGTTGCTGGCGGGTTTCTAAAAACCTGCAGCTTATTTATGTCTTTAATACTGGGCTCCTTGCCATGGCTCATTTCAGGATGAGCTGGAGCTGTTTAATATTAGGCCAGTCCTCCCACCCCCCCCGCCACCAGGTGAATGAGAAAGGACAGGCCCTATCGTGCTCAGTATCTGCCAAAGAAGCAGAGTTGCTGCTGCTGGTCTCAGGGATACTTGCACAGCAAGCAGTTATGAGGTTTTGCTGGTATCTAATGGGAGACAGGGCACAGTTTTTTGAGTAGGAACTCAAAATACAAGGCTTTGAAGGAATTCCTTTTTCTCAGTATAGCCTTTGTGGTTTTGTTTTCCTTAAAAGAATAATTCATTGTTGAATGAATTGCTGCTGTCATTTACATTTACTAAATTAGACTCCCAGGGATCAATAGATAGTTCTTTTATAAAATGTAGGCAGGCAGTTCCAGGATCAAAACACTTGGAAAGTCAAGGGTCCCAGAACAAGGGCTCTAGTGCCAACCACAGGAATGGTTATGAAAGCGATCCTGAAAGAATCAAGTTTGATTCATACCAGGCCTAGAGGAGCATATTCCAGACCGAAAGGAGGCAACAAATCACACAATAAAATGCTCAGGGACAAATGAGAGAGGTCTTGGAAGGTTTAGTGCAGACTAATTTTTTTTTTTGGTGGAATCTCAGGGAAGCTTTTTTTTCCCCTCTTGTTTAAGAGATCCTGCAGTGCCAAGGATTGAACGTTGGCCTCCCATATCCGAAGCATGAAGCAGGCACCCCAGCCCTTTGGGTCATCACTCAACCTCAAAGTTTTCTTTTTTTATTATTTTCCTTTCTCTTCTACTTTCAGAAAAGACAGTGTAGCCTAGCTTCGTAGCCTTTTCCTCTTCAAGAGCTTATATTTTGTGCATACACACAACCCCACACATAGGCATGCACAGCCTGCATACATGCACACATATGCTTTCTTCCTCGCTGATAAAGTCATGAATTTATTTATAGGTGTTCATGGGAAGGACACCCTCCTCCTGCACCCAGAAGGTCAGTATTGGTTTGTTTTGTTGAATCACAGTCATTTCTGTCCCCTCATCATGGATTGGGGTATTCATGACCACGTCACACTACTCTGATGGGGTAACCAAAGTCTTTCAGGGCTTCTAGATGATTTGCTTGTTGATTGTTACAGCAAGAAAAACATCACTGTCACTGTATCATTGTCTTCCCATTCATCATCGATTTGTTCAAGCAGGCACCAGTAACATCTCCATATGACCTGTCTCATGCAAGTAGAGCCCAAGGCACCTGTTTGCTCCAGGAACATGAAGAGCCTCAAAACCATTCCATCAGGTCATGGGAATGAAGTCTATAATTGTTACTGGTATCTGCCATATCAAATACGACATGGGTAGCTTGCCAGGCTCTGCAGTGCCAGTAGCATACTCTTGTAGTCAACTCAAAATCCAGCATTTATTGATGAACTGCGTGGCTGGGCTGTAATAGGCTCTTCTGCTATGTGGAGTTCTGACCAAGGGGAAGTCCGGATGTGGAAAATGGAAGCCCCTCATGGAGTGGGGGGTCGTCTGGCTTGTTGTGAGGCTCTGCTGGGGTGGCGGGCCAGGGCTAGAACCTGCCTTCCCTCCCAGGCGCCTCATGAGCAGCTGGGCACAGGGGAGAGCCAGTAGCAGCTCTGCCTCATGTCTGTCTCTAGATCAGCATACCTGGGCCGGATTAAAAAAAGACTGCAGCAGGGTGGATCTCGATGAGCCGGGCTGTGATAGGCTGGTCTGCTGGGTGGAGTTCTGACGGGGGGAAGTCCAGATGTAGAAAATGGAGGTCCTCATAGAGTGGGGGTCCTCTGGCTTGTTGTGAGGCTCTGCTGGGGTGGCGGGCCAGGGCTAGAACCCTGCCATCCCTCCCAGGCACCTCATGAGTAGCTGGGCACAGTGAGAGCCAGTAGCAGCTCTGCCCCATGTCTGTCCCATGTCTTCTTCTTTTTTACAAGAAAAACATACATGGAAATAAAGAGCCCTCTAATTTGGATGTGGATTTTCTGTGTGACATGTCAAGAACGATAGCCACCATCCTTAACTTGTCCAGAGATGGTTCTGCAGCTGCTTGGGGATGCCAGAAAGAGGGATGTAAAATATCTGGATCCTTGACAGCATAGTCAAATGACTAAAATAATCCTATGATCTCTCTCCTTTTTATTTCCCTCTTTGTCTCTCTCACTATTAGATATTGAAGTCCATCTTGCTCAGACCATTTTGAAATGGTGTTTTATTCCCTTGTTTCATGAAAAGATTTTTCTGCCTTGACAGGACTCTTGTTATACTTAATCCATGCTGCTTCTCAACTACTTCTTTGATCAAACTCTCCTTATCTCTGTCAGAATAGAATATTTGTCCTTCGAGTTTGCTCCTGATTAATGTCCGACTTTACTAACCCTCTCCATCTCCTAGTCCCAAGCCCACCAAGTCCCCTAATCACATTTGCCTGGTATCAATGGATGATTCAGACAACAGTTCTTAGAGTCAGACAGAACTGGGTTTTATTCCTGGCTCCTTGAATCGCATGGTCATTGTAATCTTTTAAAGACTCATTTAACTTCTCTGAACTTTTTTTTTGCCCGAATGGTAAAACTGAGATCTCATTTCATAGAACTACTTTAAGAATTAAGTGATGTACTAGAGAGATCACTCAAGTGGTAGAGCACATACCTAACATGCCCAAAACCCTAATTTCAATCTCCTACACCTTAGATTCTCCTAAGCATAACTAGAAATGGGCCCAAGGACCCATACCCTAATACCACTGGATGTGGTCCTTTTTTTTTTTCTTTTTGGGTCATACCCCTGCAATGCTCAGGGGTTACTCCTGGCTCTGCACTCAGGAATTACTCCTGGTGGTGCTCAGGGGACCATATGGGATGCTGGGGATCGAACCCAGGTCAGAGGCGTACAAGGCAAATAACCCTATCCACCGTGATATCACTTCAGCCCTGTTGTTTTATAATTAATAAAAGAGCAATGAAAGGAACTCAATAGTGCCTAAATGCAGCAAGTGATTTATAAACTATAGTTTTGACAATATTCATCATTTTCTATTAAAATGTATCATTGCTTTGAATTAACTAAGGTCACTGAATTTAGATTAGGGCAATCAAGTCATAAAGGTGGTTATTGCTGCTACCCAATACTATAGAGCAATCTGAAAGGACAAGAATTACCAGTATCTTTGCGTTGCCTTGTAACATGACATTTTGAAAATTAGTTGTTTATTTAGTCCCTAAAACTGTCTTTCAGTATGGTATATTCTCATAGTACTGAAGCTAGAATAACCTAAGTAACTGTTTTGGCTCATGGAATTGGTGAATAAAGGTCAAGCCTAAACAGACTCCAAGACATATACATGCTCTTTTGAATCCCTCAATGCCTCTTGCATTTACATCCCTCCAAGCTCTGCAATCAACTACTCTCGGTGACTTTTTTTACTTTTTTATGTCTG
>JAJIBD010015173.1:0-7500 GCA_021461705.1 Cryptotis parvus
CCTGCTTTGGGCTCTTGCACAAGACATGTCTGTAGTTTTTCATAGAGAGAACACAGATCACTGTGTCATACCATGAGACCATGAGACAAAGGCTTCTGCCCACAGTGCAATGACAGAAGGAGAAAGCAAATTGTTTCATATCAAAACTTTTCTATCAACGCCACTGCCAACTCCTCGCAGGTGGGGTAGAGTGTGGTGAGCCAGTGAGCAGTGGCAAGAACAGTCACACGCACACCACAGGACTCCCAGCAGCTCCTGCCACCACTACTCAGCTCTGCATGGTCCCCCCACCCCCACGCCTTGTTACTTTGGAGCTTCCTGTAAGACGTGTTTGAACAGAATGTTCTGTGACTGAAAAGTTCAAAAACGACTCTGTCTCAAGCTTCTATATTTATTTAGAAATCTCCCAGACTGGGAGATGCTTTTCCAAATTCCCTTTTAATTCTCTGATTCTTATGGGGCTGTAAATATAACTGATATGTAAGAGTTTGTAATTCATGAAAAACAAAGACTTGCACATGATAAGCAACAACATTCCATAAAATTTCCAGTGCAACTTTTTTTTTGGGGAGGGGTTTAGCTGAGAACTCTGGGACCTCTTAGAGTGGGGGTGGGTGGGGGAGGTGGACAGCCACCATCCTCTCTGTCCCCCTATACTTCTGGAAGCCCCAGCATTCACACCTACATTCCACCAGCATGGTCATGTGAGCTTCAGAGACCCATAATTAAATCTCAAAAAAAACAACTAGGGCAGGAGCGATAGTCCAACGGGTAGGACGTTTGCCTTGCACGAGGCCAGCCTCTGCTGGCCCAGGTTCAATCCCCAGCATCCCGTGTGGTCCCCCGAGCAACGCCAGCAGTATTTCCTGAGTGCAGAGCCAGGAGTAACCCCCGAGCATTGCCGGGTGTGACCCAAAAAAAAAAAAAAAAAGAAAAGAAAACAACTAGCAGCAAATATTTCTCAGATACACTAGTCCCCAGATGAAAACTCACTGCCCCGTTAAAACTTTTGATTTTTTTCTGAAACTCTACAATACTAACATCCCAGTAGGAGCACACTAGATTGGATAAGAACATAATAGAGAAACCAAATTAGTTCCATTAGCAAATGCATTAACACAGAAGGCTCAACTATCAACAACAGCTTAGTAAACCCTCAGACAAGGACTTAATGTCCCCATGGTGATATATAACAATTTTCATAACTTTTATTTTACTGAAGCATTTTTGATCATTCCATGAGTTATTTAGTGGTAATAGCAATATAAAATAAATTATTTAGGGCCTTCAGATTTTTTATAAACTCCTTGAACTGGATAAATAAAACCAAGTTTTGAAGTAAATAAATAAATATGTGCTTTTATACTTTATTGAATACTATGAAAACACAATATTAATAATAATGATGATGATGAAAAATTATTTGGGGCCTGCTATGAGGAGATGGCTTGAGGGATGGTTTGAAAAATGGTAACAATATGGCGGGAAGGTCATAATGGTGGTGGGATTGGGGTCAGAATATTGAATACCTATAACAAATGCTATAAGAATCGAAAGAGCTATGCTTGGAATATCACACCTCACTCAAGTGAGAAAAGGAATCTGGAGTTCCAACCTCCTTCAACGATCCAGAGTCAGGGACGCTGTCTCGTTTGCCAAGGCATTGAAAATCATATGGGCTGGACATGTAATGCGATTTGGAGATGATCACTGGACTAGAGCCATTACCAAGTGGATCCCACAGGATGTCAAAAGATCAAGTGTCCGCCCACCTACAAGATGGTCAGACTTCTTCGTCAAGACCCTGAATGAACAATTTGAGGCTCTTCGTATTCCTGAAGCAACCAGATGCCATTGGGCTACACTGGCACGTAATAGGGTCAAATGGAAATGTTACTGGTACCCAACCAAGCAAATCAATGAATAACGGGATGTCAAGTGATCAAGTGATAACAAATGTATCATGAACGACTTTGTAAATCACAGAGTTTGGATAAAGGGGGAAATTTCCTAGACCATGATACTTTACTAGAAACCAAAAAGTCCTAAATAATTTTGTAGAGTATGTAAAAAGGTGGGGAAGGAAGCTGGCTTTGTTAGGAACATACCAAAATAACAATAAAAATAACAATTGTTTGTGAAATCTAGATGGTGTCATTTGATGTTTTATATAATATTTGCTGAGTCCTTGATGTGCTGGACAATAATTTCTCTGATTATCACCTTGGAGAAATAGATTTTTATAGTCAAACTTTCACTATTGGCATACCACCATTATAAAGATTTGTGTGTGTGTGAGAGACTCACAGACATGGGGCAGAGGTGCTACTGGCTCTCCCTGTGCCCAGCTGCTCACGAGGTGCCCGGGAGGGATGGCAGGTTCTAGCCCTGGCCCGCCACCCCATCAGAGCCTCGCAACAAGCCAGACAACTCCCCCACTCCATGAGGGCCTTCATTTTCCACATCCAGACTTCCCCCTCATCAGAACTCCACCCAGCAAACCAACCTATCACAGCCCGCCTCGCGCGACTGATTTCGGCCGAACGGTTCATCAATAAATGCTGGATTTAGAGATGACTACAAGAGTATGCTACCCACACGGCAGAGCCTGGCAAGCTACCCGTGTCGTATTTGTTATGCCAAATACCAGTAACAATTATAGACCTCATTCCCATGACCTGATGGAATGGTTTGAGGCTCTTTATATTCCTGGAGCAAGCAGGTGCCCTTGGGCAAGTAGCATGAGACAGGACATATGGAGATGTTACTGGTGCCCACTCGAGCAAATCGATGATGAACGGGAAGACAGTGATACAGTGACAGTGTGTGTGACAGCTGTAGTCTGGTCATAAATATTTGTGCATATATGTATAATACATATACATATGTATTATAAATTTACATACTATATTTACATATAAACATTTATTTTGTCTTTAAATACATTTACTTTCTTTTTTGCTTTTTGGGTCACACCAAGCAATGCTCAGGGGTTGCTCCTTACTCTGCACTTAGGAATTACACCCGGTGGTGCTCAGGGGACAATATGGGTTGCCAAGGGTCGAACCTGGGTAGGCTGCATGGAAGGCAAATGCCCTACCCACTGTACTATCACTCCAGTCCCAAATACATTTACTTTAAAAGAAAACTTTGGGGCTAGAGCAATTGTACAGTTGATACACTCTCAAGACACTCACAAGGGCATTCTCCTTACACACAGTCAAGCTAAGTTCAGTACCCCACATTCTGTATGGTCCCCTGAGCCCCACCAGGAGTGACACCTGAGCACAGAGCCAGGAGTAAGTCTGAGTACCACTAGGTGTGACCCAAAAAAGGGGAAAATATTTATGCCATTAAAAAAAAAACCAAAACCTTATACCATTACTGTAAGTAGAATATTAGATATAAAACATCTAATATTTTTTAAAGTAACTCCTGCCCCTCGAGGTGTTGCAGGTGTGGCTGTGGTGCTCGGCTGCATTGGCAGGTGGCAGACAGGAGATAGGCTTGTATACACCCCCCAGGGCTCTGCCCTGTGGGCCCTGGATGGTGGAAGGTCTGACATAGGAAGAACGGTATGCAGCCACGCAAGAGGCTTAGATAACAAAGTAGGCTAGGACCAGGTCCTTCCCAGGATCTTTCACATCTGTACAACATAATGATCACTGTAGTTGTAACAACTGGGGAGGTTGATGGGAATGAGAAACTATAATGTCACATTAGACATCACTACTGAATATGCACATGGATAATTGTATCATAAACCATAAGGCAAGTCACAAGGTGTAGGAGGAGAGAAAAATATAGAGACAGAAATAGAGATAGAGAGAAAAATGAGAGACTCGGACAGTGGAGAACTGCCATCCGGCTTTCCCCTAGTTCAGCTGACCATGAGTCTCCCAGGAGGCAAGATTGGTTTTTGGAGTGGGCCCATCACTTCTGTAGGGCCTCAGAAGCAGCCAGATGAGACTCTCTCGCCATAATAGCCACCATTATCAGGGTCTGGACACCACAGCTCATCAGAACCCACACAAAAGAGACACTGATCTCAAGACCAGCTCAGAGCAGCCAAGTTAGAGCCCAGGTAGGTGACTCTCGGATGTGGAAGTCACAGGGCATTCCTGGAGATGGAGCTGGAGTACCCTTTCCCCTCTCTGCCCCATCCTGTAAGCCTGGTGGCCCCCACCCACAAACTGCCTCAGGGCTCTTGGCCATGATGCAGAGACTCAGACGAATGGGGAGAGAGCTGCCATCAGGCTTTCCCTAGCTCAGCTGACTATGAGGCTCCCAGGAGGCAAGATGGGCTTTGGGTGTTTGCCCATCACCTCTGTAGGGCCTCAGAAGCAGCTGGATGAGACTCGCTCACATAATTGCCGCCATTTTTGTAGTCCAGACCCAGTACATCAAACTAGTGGAACCAATCATGTTCTAGAATATATTACAATCTACAATGTGTAAGAAAGGGAAGCGGGGAGAGAGAGAGAGAGAGAGAGAGAGAAAGAGAGGAAGGAGTTAAAGAACCTGCCATGGGAGGCAGGCTGAGGGGAAGGGGGGGGGGGAGGTGGGGACATTTGTGATGGGAGATGGGCAGAGGTGGAGTGATGGGTGTTGGAACACTGTAGAACCAAAATTCAAACATGAACATCTTGCAATTGTATATCTAACAGTGGTATAATAAAATATTTTTTAAAAAGAAATAAAAGTAACTAACAATAAATTCAGAATAACAAAAACAATCTTTTCTATAAACTATAAAGCATATTTAAGATATAAACTCTAATTCTCATCTCTGTTCCCTCCCACTTCATTTCACAGACCATTACACACAGACAACCACACACACACACACACACATGCTCCTATGTACTACCTTGCTCTAAGCTAGCTAACACTTAGTAGCTGAGACTATTATCAGAACTTTATTGGCCTTTAGACTTTACATCTAAAGACTAAATGTACACCATGTAAGAAAATAGATGACTTCAGTTCAAATCACATATCTTAGCTCATCTCTCAACTATCTTTCATTAAGCAGGTCTTACACCCCTAAGTTTTCTCAAAAAAAAAAACAAAAGAATGTAAGATTTGGCAGAAATGATCTTTTGAGGAGTTTATGACATTCTAGGAAAAGAAAGGTGGATTAACTGCACCACTGGCATTTACCAAGAGGGTTCCTGTCACCTACCCAGGAAAGAGGAGAGGGAAGTTGATCTTAGGGTCTGAAGAATTCATTCATATCCTTGCTTATGGTAACTTTTATTCCTCTCCAGAATTCTTCCCTCAATACTGCTTCCCTGGGAGTCCCTCTCCCACCGGCAATTGAGCAGTTGACCTGGACCAGGTGTCCTGGGAAGCTACTCTGGGATGAGAACAATTGTGCAAAGGTTTGTTGGAGAACTGACTCTAGGACAACACATCCTATTGGAATTGAATTTTCCAAAGGAGCAAGGGCATTTGGAGAGTCGAACTGGAAAGTGACACTTCAGGATTCTTCTGTTGCCAACAGTTAGCCAAGCATTTGCTGAATTGCTTTCTTTCCTCAGCTCTAGGGAAAATACCACAGAGTTGGAATTTCTGGTACCTGAGAAGCAAACTTAAAGGAGAAGAGCAGCTCATGCCACCAAGCTCCTCCATGCTCTGCTAAACCATCAAGTCACACTACAAAGAATGGTGACAAAAACCAAGATCACAGCTAATGGGCTTCTCTTGGTTCTTCTCAGGAAAGACAATGGAGTCTGGAGCAGTTCCTCTTTCCCATCTCCTTAAACATGTTCAGTGCAGGAACACTGAAGATCATCATTTTTCTGTCTCTTTACCAGCCTTTGGCTCCTATATCTTTTGGCCCCTAGAGCCCTTGGGCCTAAAACTCTCCCTTCCAAGGCAATAAAGTACTCCCAGAGAGAGACAGAGATGGAGTGAGAGAGAGAGAGAAAAGAGAGAGAGAGGTGCTTGCATAGAGGCAGGCTGGGGGGGGGGGGGAAGGGAATCCGGGGACATTATGGTGGGAAATGTGCAGTGGTGTGCAACATTGTATGACTGAAACCCAAACATGAAAAGCTTTGTGAATGTTTATCTCATGGTGTTAAAATAAATTAAGAAACAAATGAAGATAAATAAATAGATAAGTGGATGGATGGATGGATGGATGGATCGATCGATCGATGGATCGATGGATCGATGGATCGATGGATCCATCAATGGATCTATGGATCGATAGATCCATCAATGGATCTATGGATCGATGGATCAATGGATTGATAGATAGATGGATCAATGGATCGATGGATCGATGGATTGATGGATGGATCGTGACGAGGATTGATGGATGGATTGATGGATGAAATAAAAAAGTGCTCCCACGTGAATCAGCACCTTTGGGGAAAGAGTTGGTTTACCCAGGTCACAGAGTCTGGCCTGGACGCATTGCCTTGTGGGAATATCCTTCCCTGTTTCCTGATCCATGAGTGTTTCTTTGTTCTATTTCCTCTTGCATTTCAATGACCTCTGGCTTTCAGTATTTCAGATTGTGAATGGAGAGGGTCCTTCAGATGTAGCAAGAGAGGCAGGCACAAAGATTAACTGCATCAACTGCAGGGGCCCCTATGGGTAGAGAGGGACTGATGCCACAGCTGGAACTGATTTTGTTCTGGCTCTTCTCTGTGTGAGGAAAGGAGTTGCTCCATTGGATGCTGCACTGTGGCATGCTTTCCTGGGCAACTCCAATGCCATGATGCAGTGGTGGTGTGTTTGGGCTTCTGTTCTGCTGCTGTCATACCCACGGTCTTTGCACTTCTCTGGATCTCAGGTCCTCCCCAGACCCCAGGAGGCAAAGACCAGCATTCTTCTCCACATATTGAGGGGTCATTCAGGTTGGACTCCTAACTGATAGCATGAAGGACCCTCTCTTTCTTCAAGATGACTGATTGAAGGGGTGGGGCAATAGTACAATAGTACAATGGAGTAGGGTGTTTGCCCTCACAACCAACCCAGGTTTAATCTCAGGCACTACCAGGAGTGATCCCAGATGGCAGAGCCCTAAGCAACCCAAGTGTGAACCAACCCCTCCTCCCCCAAATGTGCTAACTAAAGTTGATCCGTTACTCATCAATTTGCTGATTACCATGAGACCTATTGAAAAGTTAAAGTTGATTACCATGAGAACTATTTAAACTGGGGTTTCTCCAAATAGGACCAAGAGTTCCAGGAGAATCTAGCATTCCCTGAAGAGATGCCCCCATGATTGTAAGGATGGCAGATAGTTGAAGACAACCCCTCTATACATTCTCTCTCCCAAATATCCAGATGTATGTCCAGAGGGTACAGCCGCGTAGAATGTGGCAAAATAGAACATTTGCCCCACGTATGTAAGGTCCTGGGTTCAATGACTGCACCGTGGCACGCTGCCTCATATACGCACCTGCTGCACGTGCATGCACACACACACACACACACACACACACACACACACACCTAGGTGTGCTGTCACTTTGGTGAAAGATG
>JAJIBD010015173.1:12500-25773 GCA_021461705.1 Cryptotis parvus
ATCCACTTCCCAAATTAGAGTGACTAAGTCAACACCCAACTTGATGTTCCCAAAGAGCTGACTCCTCACATTTATAAATTAGGACCATGCTGAATCAGGGGTAGCTGATTTCCCTATGGTTAAGATTCTGAAGGGATGACACATGTTTAACCACCAATACTCAGGGTAGAAGAAAGCATAGGAAGGTATGGAGGAACAAAAAAGTTTATTATAAATTGTACTTGCTTGAAGTCCTACATAGCACCACGGCTTACAAACAAAAACAACCTAAGCAAAACACTGTATTTCAATTCTGCACAGTCAGAAGACTTTTTGTCCATTTTTTTTCTGAATACCATGTACCCATAACCATCCTAGGTTGCAAGTGATAAACCAGTGTAGTTCTGACATGAATAGTGGTTGATATTTTCATTTACATTAATGAGTAGGACAAAACTGAAAACGAAGACACATGTCAGAACTCTATTACGCTCGTCAATGACATGAGTGACTTCTTTGCTGAATCAGATGATGGCTTTTCGGATCCTGGCAGAATATTTCGTCAAATTTTTGTGCTAGTCACAATGTTCCAGCAACAGACATGACACCTTTTAAGTTTAATCTGCATTATTAACATTTTCGCCATCATTTCCTTAAGTCGAGATAGTCAACAAAAACAATAAATCAAATGCTGATTTGCAGCATGTGCTCCCTTTCTCTGATGTAAATATGCCGACCACAGTCAATTTTGAGCTGCCAAGATGATGTCACTGAATGCAGAGCTGGGCTCAGATCCACCATGTGCTACACTGTTCCCACCCCACAGACACAAACCAGAAAAATAACCCCAAGGCCACACGCTAAGCTGAAATAATGAGACACTGATGAGTTTGAATATTTATGATCTTTGTTTTTGATGTAATCTATTTTGACAATTTGCTTTGCTGTAATGTTTCTAACTGTAGGTGTTCCATGAATTTCCTTCTCAGTTGGCAGGGGTGGGGGTAGAAGGGGGTATAGGGGGACTGGGGATGGCATAGATCTTCCCCTAGACTCTTCAGGGGTTGCTCTCTGTGCTCCCAGAGCACATGCAGATTGGGGGTGCTGTACCCAGAGAATCCCTCCCTCCCACAGCAGCTCCTCAACTCTCATGCTGACAGCATTTCTCCTGATCAGCTCAACTGGGCTCCAGAGAAGTGGTTCCTGCCACTGTGAGACCAGCATCTTCCTTGGACCTCTGATACTATGCAGCATTTTGCATCTCTTGGTCACAAATGTTGATTCTTCACCCAGTTTTTTTTTTTTTTTTTTTTTTTTTTTACAGTGCCAGAGATTAAACAGGTTTTGTGCATGGAAAGCATGTGCTTGACTGCTGATCCCCAGCACAAGTTTTTATTTTATTATGTTTTATTTATTTTTGTGGTATACTTGGCAATGCTCTGGGGACCTTGTGGTACAGCATATACACTGGAACTTTAAGCAAGCTCCATCCCGGTGCCCAATTCTTTTTGGAAAGGAGAGAGCAGCACTGATACAATGTCCTATTTGAACCCTTCTTCTGGGAAATTCCATTCTTCTATAAAACCCACAGCAGAGCTGAAAGAGGAGGAGCCCAGAGGAAGCCGGGTGCAGGGAGTGTCCAGGGGCACCTGCCAGCCCTGATTACCCCCATGTGACTCCCAATCCCTTCCCAAACCTCTTCCTGAGCTCTTGCTTAGATTGCAAGTTGGGGGAAGGGGGCTGGGGGTGAGGAGGAAGGCTAGGTAAATGACTCAAAGAGCCGGAAGTCATACTTGGCAAGTAGGACACCTGGGTTAGATCCCGAGCTCCTCATGGCATCCCAGCATTCTTGCTGAGCTGAGCAGCCCCTAAGCACTGCTAGATGTGAGCCCCCCTCTCTCTCTCTCTCTCTCTCTCTCTCTCTCTCTCTCTCTCTCTCTCTCTCTCTCTCACACACACACACACACAAACCCTAAAGTGCAAATTCTGGGTTGCACCCTGCCGTCTTCATTTCTGGAGTTGCAGCTTTGGCGTTGCTTTCCCCCTCCTCCCCCCCAGTGATTCTTGCACATTCCCAAATCCTAGTCACCAGCAAAGCCCCAAAGTTGAGAAATGGTTCATCTGCCTCCAGCCCTGGCTGCATTCACAGAGCAGGCACCAAGGACTTCCATTGACTGCTGAAGAATCCTGGGCAGTGAGGAATTAATATTACAGTAAAGAAAGCAATTCTATTTATAGGCCCAAAAGATCAGATGAAATGGAAGGAAGGCCGTCCTCTGTGACAGGAGACAGCAAACCGGTATCCTAACAGAAAAAAAAATAACGCAGCCGGGCAACCAAATGCCAGCCAGACAGAAGCCGTGTGTGGCTGCCCCGGGGTCTTGTCCTGAATCCCCTAGAAAGCTGCACCTTTGCCTGCAGTCAGTTTCTTCATGGCGAAATAGTCGCGACGTTGCAAGCCCATTTATTTTCTTTGAAAGAAGAATGGTCCTGTTGCCAAGCCATCAGATGGTAAAAAGAGATATAGCTGATGGATAATAAAAAAAAAGGGCCTGCCACAGCTGCACACAATCCGTTTCTCATGCAAATGCGCCTGGTATATGAACTCCATACCTCTGACACAGAGTGCCTGGCGGAGAAAGGCAGGTAGGGCCCAGGAGAGGCTGCTGGACGGGTGTGGAGTGTAGCAGGGGTTGGGAGTCTATTCTTTTTAACAACAAACCAACAGCACAACAACAACAAAAAAAGACTGCGTGGAAGACATCACTCACTTTCCTCAACCCGTTCCTGTGATACAGATTGACAGCCCTTTTAATATGAAATAAATCAGGCAGGAGAAGGAGTGTCTGGAAGAACACACAGATTGAGGGCTGACTGACGGGACGGCTCGGAAACACGCTCTGTTTGCATTTGCCCTTTGCAGCAGCTAACTCCCCGAGAGGGTGTCAGGTGCTTTGAGAGGCCTGGGAATGCATCTGGAAACTGTAGGACAAGCTGGGTGCTGCAAGTGCGCTCACTCCAGGCTCTGGAGATTCATGGAGCTGAACTGTGAGTCTGTGGACTGCAGAGCAGACGGCTACTGAAGGCACAAACTGCTCTCTCTGTCTGCTCTCACGCCCCTGGGTAAAAGGCATCTGGCTAATTCCTGGTTTCACACCTAGTTCGGCCCCACCTGTCTCCCCTGTCATTTGTCCTCACTGCAGCATTAGGGTCAAGCCTTGCTAAGTAATGAGCCATGCCACATTTCAAGGTGCCGGTCAGTGGCTGTCCTTGTCACATGCACCCCACTTGGGTTCAGCCTTCGAAATGCCTAAACCTTTTTGGTAATCTGTCTCCTCAGATTTCCTGCCCTGTCCAGTGTCCACTGTTCTCCTGCAAAGCAAATTTCAGTGCCCATCAGTCAAGAGACAAACAAAGTCTGTTTCCACATCTCCCTTGTGGATCTGGGGCTGGGTGGGTGCAGGGAGGGAAGGGGGTTGGTGGAAGGAGGGATTCAAGGGCCAGAAGAGTGTTTCAGCTCTAAATCAAGAAAATACTGCAGCTACACAATGAGTCAAAGAGGGACATTGGGAGGCAAAAATAAGGGGATACATCAGCAGGCAAGAACAGAAACATCAGGAGGGGCTTGACGTGTGGCTTTGTTCTTGACACCATCTTGACCTCTGTGTCAGAGTCTGCCCAGCCCGCTCCCCTTCATGCCAGTCTGCTTTCTAGAGTCTGGCTCCTCCACCATTCAACAACATGTAAAATACTAGTCACTGTCTGATGCTAGAGCTACAGTGATAAATAATTCATTCCAAGCTGATCCTCGTGTAATTTACATGGCAAAGGAAAACATAAAGGCAGTATAAAACTAAGTAGGAGGGGGCCGGAGTGACAGTACAACAGGTAGGGATCTTGCCTTGTACACATCCAAGCCAGGCTCTATCTTTGGCATCCCTTATCATCCATAAGCCTTTATCAGAAGTGATCTCTGAGCACTGAGCCAGGAGTAAACCCTGAGCACTAACAAGTATGGCTCAAAAATGAAAAAGAAGGAAAGAGAGGAAGGAAGGAAGGAAGGAAGGGAAGGAAGGAAGGAAGGAAGGAAGGAAGGAAGGAAGGAAGGAAGGAAGGAAGGAAGGAAGGAAGGAAGGAAGGAAGGAAGGAAGGAAGGAAGGAGGGAGGGGGGAGGGAGGGGAGGGAGGGAGGAAGGAAGGAAGGAAAGGAAGGAGAGGAAGGAGGGGAAGGAAGGAGGGAAGGAAGGAAGGAAGGAAGAGAGGAAGGAAGGAAGGAAGGGAAGGAAGGAAGGAAGGAAGGGAAGGAAGGAAGGAAGGAAGGGAAAGGGAAGGGAAGGAAGGGAGGGAAGGAAGGAAGGAAGGAAGGAAGGAAGGAAAGGAAGGAAGGAGGGAAGGAAGGAAAGAAGGAAGGAAGGAAGGAAGGAAAGGAAGGAAGGAAGGAAAGGAAGGAAGGGAAGGAAGGAAGGGAAGGAAGGGAAGGAAGGAAGGGAAGGAAGGAAGGAAGGAAGGGAAGGAAGGAAGGGAAGGAAGGAAGGAAGGAAGGAAGGGAAGGAAGGAAGCTCAGTAGAAAACAAAGAAAGAAAATGCCACCCCAAACATGATAAATATTGGCTGTGATCAATGCCATGCAGGAAGGAGTTGAGTTGATATCGTGACTGACCCCGGCACAGTGAGCCAGGGAGACATTCTTTATGTAGAGCAATCCGAGATGGCCTGCCATAGCTCAGGTGACATGTGTTGACAACTAAAATGAAAGCAAGATTCAGCCACGCAATGAGCAAGACCAGGCACATAAAGTTTAAGTCGCTGAGCTGGGAAAGTTGCCATCGGGGTCCAAATGGGATGGTAACACCAACTGCCAGCACCTACCTCCTGGGGCTCTTGCAAGAACTACAGGAAATGAGGTGGTGTATGCACAATGGTTTACACTGCGCTTCGGCACAGAGTCAGAACCATTCACTGCTACTCTTGTTTTCAAAAGACTCAGCTTCATTTGGGGATGGGATGGGAATATTAAGTCTGCCTTCTGGGGACTATTCTGAACCAGTATTCCTGAATCCCTGTGAAGTCAGGCCACCGAAAGCATTTGAGTGCAATTATAAAAGAGATTACTTGTCCCATAATTAATCACCAGTATGAGATTGCCAATACATATCATCGCCCACATTATGACACATTGCATCACATGATCAGAATGCAGAGTAGAAGGGGTGGGGATTTGTAACTGACCTTATTCAAGTCAAATCAGTTCAATCAATTGCAAGTCAGTGGGAGTTTTGCCTGAATAAAGGTCAAGACCAATTATCGAAAAGCATAATAGAACAAGGGGATGTTTTTAAAGATATTAAATGCTATCGTCATTTTTCACAGTTCAGAGATTCATGGGGACAACACGTCTATAATATAAGAAATAGACTATTCATTAAGTTCTCTTGCCTAAGAATTGTATTGCTTTTCTTTCCAATCCTTAGTTTCTCCTTCATTTCATTCTGAACAGATGCAAATACAAGGTAAGAAGTACAAAATGACTAAGACACATAACCAAAACTGAAGTAGAGTAGCAGGAAAACAAAGACTTCTCACTAATTACCAATTATGCTTAAACTTAGGTTCTCTGTTCCTCTATGGTAGCCAGAGCGCAGAGGGTGCTAGTTTTAGCCACCAAATTACATCTCCATCTTGCAAATTAAACTCTGGTTTGGAGAATGCAATTGAATTAAAACACTTGTTTAACCAAATATTAATTTGAATTCTAACTTGCCCACTAACAAGATAGCTATTCTGCATATTTCATTTCAGAGCCAGTTTTCTATGAGGGTTGCTTTTGGTTCTGTACTGTCTGCAGGTCTGTTTCCCTCACCTTTCTCTAAATGTCAGTAAACCACAAAGGAAGGCTCATTCAACACTCAAGTGGCCTTTCCCAGGTATCAGCTACAGCATCTTTTTCTTTTTCTTTCTGTCTCCAATCCTGCTGTGCACCTGCCAGATCATCATTACCAACTATTTTAATGATTCCAACAAAATCATTTGATTTTGAAACAACTTGGTTAGAAGACTCTAATCAAAAATAGTTCACAGGTTATTATGTATATTCCTTTACCTAGATGATAACCTTTATAAACTTTCAGTATCTATATTGCAAACCACAATGCCCAAAAAGGAATGAGAGAGAGAGAGAGAGAGAGAAACTGCCATAGAGGAAGGTGGGGGCATGGAGGGGAGAGAAATTTGGGACATTTGTGGTGGGAAATGTGCACTGGTCAAGAAACAAGTGTTGGAACATTGTATCACTAAAACCCAATCATGAACAACTTTTAACTGTGTATCTCACGGTGATTCATAAAAATAATTAAAATACTGAAAAAAAAAATAAATAATAAAATTCAAAAAATAGTTCCACAGGTCTGAGTAAGGACACATTCAATATATGCACAAAAAAACAAAAATCAACAGTGCTTGGGAGACTGTAAACCTTGAAGAGCAAAAATATTATCTTCTTTCTACTCCTTACCATGGCCTGCACTTATGAATTCTTCAATAAATTACTGCTCTGTAATTGGTAAATTACCAGGAAGTTAAATTGCATTGTCTAGACAGAGAAGATTGATTTGGGCAATGTGAATCAAACTGACAAAGTTAATGTTCAAATTCCATGTGCAAGTGGTAATAATAGTTTGACACTGAAGCTTGCTACATCATCTACAGTACGTTTTTAACTGATCAAAGGGAATCAACTGAAACTTTTACCATAACAGGCTCTTGAGATTTGCACAAGAGTTCCAAGTTGAATGGAGGGCATACTTTGTATAATGGGCTTCTGGCTTTAATCAGGTTTGAGAAAGAGATTGTTAGTTGATAAGCAGGTTAGTAGAAAATGGGTCTTGAGGCCAAAGCTTATATGCTAAGGTCTTACTGGGGAGTGCAATCAGGAGAAGCATAAGTGAGGAGAAAAAGGAAGGAATCAGGGAAGGAGGGAGAGCAGGGGGAGAGAGACCAAGCTGGGTTGCACTTAAGTATGAGCAAAAATAATCAAGCAATGATTCAGGGTGTCTTAAGAGACAAGCAGGTGAATGACTGCATTCAGGCAAGGAGAGGGGGGCAGAAACCCAAAAAAGAATAATTTATCCCCTAACTCCCCATAACTCTATGGTCAAAGTTTTGTTTCACAGTGTATTAAACCCTTGTAATGAGTAATTTTATGGCAAATTAGAGGGTGTTTGGGGATGAAATTAGCAGTCAAATTGGCAACAGCCTGCTAGCTCAGATTGTAACCAAGCCATTGATTCCCATGGGTCTTTGAACCTGACTCCAGTTGACCACACTGCAGATTTGAGACTCACCAACTCTATAAATACTGGGTGAGACAATTCCTCATGTTATTACACACACACACACACACACACACAATCTGTAATGTCTCTGGAGTCCCTGATTCATATCTAGTCTCATGCATTAGGGTCTGGGGTGACTCCAAGTAGGCTGTCCAAAGGGTTGCCAAGAGAATCACACTGTAAGTTTATGTCCAAAACAGGCAGTTGTGATGGTAAGAACAATATCTGCACTCGAAGGACAAGGCTCAGAAGACTCTTGAGAGAGGATCAGCATGATGCACTAGGAGCTAACAGAGAGAGGGAAATTCCAGGACCATTCTGACTCAAAAAAAATGTGTGTTCAGGGAGAAATAGTACAGCAGGCAGGGCACTTGTTTGCATGAGTCTGACCTAGGTTTGATCTCTGGTACTTCATAAGTCCCCTCAGCCCCATTAGTAGTGATTCTTGAGCTCAAAGCCACTGATAAGGGCCCCCAAAAAATTAAAAAATAAAACAAACAAAATGCATATTCACCAAGATTCCAACCTTAGGGAATCAACCAAAAATTGAGCACATTTGGTTGTGGCGTGACTTTTCACATTATAAGACAGTATATATATTCAAGAAATATCTGTGGTTTAATGCTGCTCTAAGATGTGACTCTGGGTTAGTTCTTCAGCCTCCCTAGTTCTTAGTTTATTTCTCTTGCTTCCTGAGATCTTCAGATTGACAATGAACAAATTTTCCCTCAGCTTTCAAGTTCCCATTTTTCTATGTGATTTGAAAAAATATATGAAATTTAAAGATTATGTGCATCTGCTAGTGTAAACATCAGAATTCAAACCATCGCGGGTTTCATTGATAGAAATAAGGCCCCAAATCATAATGAAGCAATTTAGTTTAACAAAATGGACATGTGTGAAGTTTGACCTTTGGGTCCTAAGCAATCAAGGCCACAAGCGCAAGCGAGGGAAGCATTAAATCACCACCGACTCTGGGGTTTCTGTGGACCCCAAAGTCAGTTGCCAAATAAGTGTGCACTATTGGCCTCCTTCAGCAAGAGAGAGTGGTAAGACAAGAAGCACCTGAGAGCCTCCAGGGATTCTAAAGGATCCTACTTATCTTTTCCCTTCATCCTCTGCCCATTGTACTGGCCTCAATCACCACAGGTCAGTTGCTCCCAAGGATTTTCATGGGATCACTGACTAGCTCCAGGTTGCTCAGAGAGCCTCCCTGCTTTTTCCCCCCTCTCCTCACTCTCAAGGGGCGATTGTTCTGGATGGTGGCTTCCTGCCCGGTGTCTGTGGATATCTAAACACACCTTGAATCCAGAAGGCAGCTGAAGAATCTTTCCTAAGCTTTTCAAGAGTTATAGGCCTTGGAAAGCAGCCCCAGGAGGGGCTCTGCCACTCCACAGACCTGAACCAAATCCATCTTCCAGTTGGAAATATGATCCAGGTGGGGATGGAGAGTGATTTAGGGCCCTCCAAGAACTATAGGGCACACTTCTTAAAGAAACCATTGTAAATTATTTGTGGCTAATTCTGCTCGTGGATGGAGGGCATGGTCTACCCTCGAGTACAAGAGCCCGGCTTGTATCTCATAATTGTTATATCTCCTCTGAAATTTACTGCCAATGTCTCAATTTTAACAATTTAAATAACAAGCCTAACCAAGTGGAACCGGGCTGAGGCAGGCTGGCGTTCTGGATGAAAAAGGCAGAACCACTCTTATATCTGAGGACATTTTCACTTTGATGCGAGCAGTCACCCACAGAGATGAAATCTGGCTAAAGCAGCCATCTTCTCAATCCCGTGACAGCGTCTTAGGCTAAGTAAAACAATTTCAGGAGAGTGCACACATATTCTTTATGCAAGAAGACTGACTAGGGTTAGTGCTTATAAATATGATAATGAGAGGTGGGACCTGGAAGGGGAAGTGCAAAGGGCCGGGTAATTGGTCTGCCGTGTGCTTTCCTTTAATGGGCCCACTCTGATCCTAATCTTGGTTGCATCCATTGGTTCTGAGCCTGGTCTCCCTCCTTACTCTATGTATTTAGAATGATAGCACATTTTCTTTTTTGCTTGTCGTTGAATTGTGGACAGGGGAGGTCTCATTTCCTACAGATTACGCTCTTGTCATCATTTTTATGCTCTTTACTTCACGTCCTGAAAAATCCACCCTCCAATTTCAAAAATTACTTGATGCTCTGTATGTAACAACTTAAATAAGCCTGCAAAGTGAGGCCTGGTTTGAAGGATGAGTGTTCTCATGACAATTAAAATGTAAGACCATGCTGGGGAAGACACTACAGGGCTAGTAGAAGTCCCAAATCGTCCGGCTTAGAAAAAAGTAAAAAGAGACTAATCTGTGAGAGAAAAGACCCAGGAAAGTGATTTAGCTTTTATGAAACCTATTTCCAGTTCAGTAACACAAAGAACTAGATTGTGAGATCAAATTACTTTCACTGTCTAAATATAAACAAAGTCAAACTCACTTGCAGTATTTTAAACTAAATTAAATATTAGAAGTCATAATACGGGTGCTGGAGAGAGGCGTACAAGGTTTAAGGCACTTGTCTTGCATGGAGTCCATCCCAGTTTGATCCCTGGCACCACATATGGTCCTCTGAGCAACATCAGGAGTGATCCCTGAGCAAAGAACCAGGAGTAAGCCCTGATGACTGCCCAGTACTGACCCAACCTCACTCCCGTCTCCCCTCCAGAAAAACCATGAAAAGATTAACCTACTTTATCAAATAGTTTGTTGGTTTCATAGAAAATTATAGATTCTTCTCCCCTATAAGTCAGTCTTTGCACTCCTATGTTTTTTTATTTTTTGCTTTTTTTGGGTCACACCCGGCGACACTCAGGGGTTACTCCTGGCTCTGCACTCAGGAATTACTCCTGGTGGTACTCTGGGGACCATATGGGATGCCGGGGATCGAACCCGGGTCGTTGCAGGCCGGCCGCATGCAAGGCAAATGCCCAACCTGCTGGGCTATCGCTCCAGCCCCATGCACTCCTATGTTCTTACACAAGAGAAATGAAACCTGAACACTACATAAAGTGTGAATACAAATGTGCTCAGCATCTTTGTTGACAACAGCCAATAATTGGAAACAACCCAAATATTCATCAATTGATGAATGCATAGGTTACACTCTGCTCATACAATAGATCGTGACTCAGCAATAAAGTAGAATGAGTAGTTGACACAATGACTAAACAAACTCACTAACTGAAAGAAACTTGGCAGGGCCAGAGGTACAGGAAAGAGGATAATGTGCTTGTCTTCCACACAACTGACACCAGTTTGAGCCTCAGATCCACCTATGGTCCCTACAGGAGTGATACACAGAGCCAGGGGTAACTCTGAGTACTGCCAGGAGTGGACCCTGAAAAATAAAAACAAAAACATAAAAATGAGGGACTGGAGCAATAGTACAGTGGGTAGGGTGTTTGCCTGCTATGCGACCAACCAGATTCAATCCCTGGCATCCTATATGGTTCCCTGAGCAGCTCCAGGAGTAATTCCTGAGTGCAGAGCCAGGAGTAACCCCTGAGCATTGCCGGGTGTGACCCACCAGCAATAAGATAAGAAAAGAAACTGGACAAAGAGTGTATACTGTGAAATTCCAGAAAAATCCAAACCAATCAATCGTGATAAAAATTAGACCATAGATTACCTAGGGACCAGGTGAGGAAGGAGTGAAGAAGGAATTACAGACACAGGACAAATTTAGAACATTGGAAGAGTTCGCTGTCATGATGGCAATGATGGCTGTCTTTATTTTATTTTGCAAACGGACATCAAAATTTCAGTATGCACTTCATTGGGGAGATTTCTAAGCGCCGTTCAGGGGTTCAAGAGCCACTCCCAGAAATATTCAGCCTGCTGTGCTTGCTGTTCTGCCTCAGTAGTTCTGGGGACCCCCAGGGCTATACCCACTGGTGCCAGGCAGGCCATATGGTACCAGAAATAGAACTTGGGGGGCCTAGCATATGCAAAACATGGGACACAGCCCTTCAAGTGTCTCCCCAGCCCTTTCGAATGTACACTTGGATCTGAGAAGATAGGGCAGTTGCCTTGCACATTGGCTGGTCTGCGTTTGATCCTGATGTTCCTCTGAGGACTGCAAGCAGTGATTCATGAGTAAAGAGCCAGGAGTAAGCCCCTGAGCACAACTGGGTGTAGCCCCAAAACCAAATAAGTAAGTGCAGTTTATCATAAATCAATTATCATTAGCAATTACATGTCAATAAACTGGCTTTTAAAAACAAAAATTTAGTGAAAATGAATTTTGAGAGAGATCAGAAAGATGCAGAGATTTTTCCAGACCCTGCACTAAGCTGAGTCATCCAGGGTACCTTGGAGGGCAACCAGTGAGCCCCTGCACCCACCCAAACAGCCCCTGTTATCCAAAAATCTCCACAACCCATAATCGCTGCCATGCTGTCATCCAGACTCCACAGTTCAGGACAAGTATTATTCAGCAATTAAATCTGTTGAAAAACTCAGGTATGTGGGTTTTGTGACTGAAATCTCCAGGGTTTCACAGAGTCAGGAATGGGCTACTTCCCCCACCCCATCTCCCTGTACTTCTGGAAGCCATGGCAGTCACCACACATGGCCCCTAATGGCACCCAGTTAAAGATTTAACTCTAGATGTTTCACCTTATTAAAAATTTTGGATTTCCTTGATACCTCAAACTCTACAACACTGATAAACCAGGAATAGCACACCAGATTAGATGAGATGTAATGTAGAAGGCATTCAATCTCAATTAACAAATTATCAACACAGAAGACTTAACCTCTAACATCTTGGTAATATATTTATACAAGGGATTAATACTGAGATACACAATCTTCACTAACTTTCTTCTTTGGAATCATTTTTATCATTCTTTAGGAAATTATAACAAGTGATATAAAATAAATGACTGACGGTCTGCTCTAAGGCTTAAGGGGTGATTGAGAAAATTGGTGATAATGGTGATGAGAAGGTATGATGGTGGGATTGGTGTTGGTATACTGATTGTCTGTAAAACAACATCATAAATAATTGTTGTAAACTACAGTGTAATGGGAGTATAAAATGTAATGGGAAAGTAAGTAAATATATAAAGTCTATTTTGGAGGTTGAAAAATCATACTTATCAATCTATATATATATACTTTTCTCCCAACAGACAGTCAAATTTTATTCCCCTTTGAAAGAGAAAGCCCCTCTCTCTTCTTTCTCTCTCCCCTCCCAGTATTCCTCTGGGAGGGAGAGAGAGAGAAAAGAGAGAAGGTTTTTCAAAATCAGCCTATTTCACTAAAAAATTACTGAAAGTAAAATCACAATCCTCTCTTCCCCTCAAAGTCAGCAGTAACTGACATGTAGACCGGGACAGATAAGGATCAAGGTACCACCTTTGTTACAACAAATTGTGATTAGAAAAATGGAACCTGAGAGCCAGAACAATGGTACTGCAGGGGAGGGCATTTGCCTTGCATACAGCCAACCCATGTTCGGTCTCTGTCACCCCCAATGGCCTCAAGCACCACCAGGAGTAATTCCTCTGTACAAGAGCCAGTAGTAACCCTTGAACAATGGCAAATGGTTCCAAAAACAAACAAATGAAATAAGAAAGAAAAATGTAACCTGAAGTAAAGGCAAAGCTAGTTGTTGTTTCTTTTTCGCTGTAAATTGTCTGGACAGTTAGTGCCTGCACCCCTCCACAAGGTCAGGGTTGGTTCCAGTAGCTTCTCAAATCCATCTATCAGAAAGTTCTGCCAAGCTTCAGTTGCTGAACAACTCAAATTCCACCCAGGAGATTCTATACTGCACTCCCCATTGCATTGCAACAGTTAAAAAAACTTGATGCACATTTCCAAACTCTTCCCCAACCAAGAGCAATGATGGTGGCCCTGGCTGAGGGACAAAATTGAATCCATGAATCAAAGACTACAAGGAGGGTTGGAAGAAAATTAAA
>JAJIBD010015174.1:0-36323 GCA_021461705.1 Cryptotis parvus
CACTGTCAGCAGGCCAGCCGACTCACCTGAGCTGGGTACAGTTCTGAGCCTGTGAGGCGCTGGCCGGCAGGAAGCACCGGACTGCACGTTCTCTCCGGACAGCACGGGCCTGAGGCGCGCCGCCGCACAGGCCGCTCCTGACTAGAGAGAAGACGGCGGCCTGTCTCCGCCAGTGACGCTGGGTTTGTCTCAAAAGTTTCCCTGACACCAGAGCAAACAGTCTGCAGAAGTGAAGCGCCCGTCACGAGGGGCGTGCGGCGCGTGGGAAAGAGCTTCGTCTGTCTCTCGCAGTGACGATGCGGACGCAGTCACTGCGGACGATGCTGGATGTGGCTCCGCACAGCCAACGCCCTACTTCAGTCTTTCTTACCAATAACGTGAGTGAGAAGGCGAACAGACACAGGCAGGGCCCCCAGCCACCCTGCGGGCGCCTCGGGGAGCAGCCCCCTCCACACCTGGCGAGGCCTCGGCTGATGCCCCGCCACGTTACCTGGCTGCCAAAGGTGTAAAGCCGCCACGTTCCTTTGTCCCATTGGCATCCAGAGCTCGAATGGGTCTGCCAAGCTGGTAACCTGGACACGGGCAAAGACGTGACTTGGCTTCGCCCACCCCAGACTGGTGCTGTGATAGAGCCACGGGAGACCCCACGGCCAGGCCCTGGGGAGGGGCCGGCTGCCACCCCCACCTGCTCTGGTTGCCTGAGTCTGTGGGGCCGCCCCTTGCAGGGCTCGCTTCGTGCTGTACCGTCGCTCCAGCCCCGATAGCCTCATGTTTAAAGACAGCCAGGACCAGGAGAGCACACAGGGCTGGTGACGGGCTTGAACCTGGCACCCGGGTCCCTGAACACTGAGCTGGAAGCAGCCGCTAACACCACCAGGTGTGACCACAGCGGAGAGAGTAACAGGTGGAACGGCTTTGATACTCTGTTTGGTTTATTTTAGTTTATGGCTTTTTAGGTCACACCTGGCGATGCTCTGGGGTTACTTCTGGCTCTGCACTCAGGAATCACTCTTGGCGGTGCTCAGGAGACCGCATGGGATGCCGGGGATCGAACCTGGGTCAGCTGTGTGCAAGGCAAACGCCCTCCCTGCTGTGCTGTCACTCTGGCTGAGGTGGAACAACTCTGAACAACACATTTCGTTCAACTGATCAACAACCCAGCGTGGCCATGCGGGCGCTTTCCAAGTGCACAGCGGGGGCCAGCAGCAGGTAGGGCCCAAAACAAGCAGACACAGGCACCAGGTGGGGGGCGTTGCCGCGTGGAGGCAGGACACAGCCATGGCTAGTGCCAGCTCCCCTGGGAAACCGGCAGCCACAGCTGCCGGGGAGTGATGGGGGAGGATGTGGGAGTGATGGGATAGGAGACAGTTAGGGTTAGGCCCGAGCTAAGGACTACCGCACAGGCCTCAGGGCGAGGCGGGCCTCACCTGGGTTTCCTGACAGGGTCTCCTCGCTGCTGCGGTTGGCGCTGACAAACCGGACGGTGAATGTCTGTGTCAGAAGCCCTGGAGCCAAACCAGGCACAAGAAACGCAATGAGCACCACTCCCACAGGGCAAGAGATCACAGCCCTGCTATCGTCCTTCTCTGACCGCGCGCTGATCACTTCACTAGGGAAGAGAACCACAGCCCTGGCTGAGAAGCTGGGACTGCAGTGGTCCTCTGAGCCCTGCCAGGAGCGAGCCCCAAGCGCAGAGCCAGGACTAAGCCCTGAACACTGCTGGGTGTGGCCCAAACCCTCTCAAATCAATAATAATGTAATAATAAAATAATAAATAAGACTCAGTTTACCCTTCATCCAGTAGTCTAATCTGATCTTTTTTTTTTTTCTTTTGGGTCACACCCGGCAATGCTCAGGGGTTACTCCCTGGCTCTGCACTAGGAATCACTCCTGGCGGTGCTCGGGGGACCATATGGGATGCCAGGGATTGAACCCGGGCCAGCGCAGGCCGGCCGCGTGCAAGGCAAACGCCCTCCCCCGCTGGGCTACCGCCCCACCCCTAATCTGATCTTTGTAAGGTCTGCAGCAAAGATGGCGCATGCTTCGGGGACCAGCCACAGGCAGAGTTTTCTAGTCCCTCCTGTGCCCACTGGTCAGCAGCGCACACCTCTCCCCTGCTTCCCTTAGAGAGACCCTTTAGGTGACTGTGCAGGCAGATGGAGGCTTTAAGGCCAGAGACAATGCACCTGCACCCTGGCAGCGTATCGCCAGTGTACTGCCGCTGGGCTCTTTCCCTGTCACCGCCCTGGCACGGCTGCCCTTGAGCGGAAATGAAACAGGGTTTTGGCTTCCCCAGTACATATGAAAGTTCTGCTATGTGACACCAGAGCCGACTCTGTGTGCAAGTCATCCTGTCTACAGAAATATTGTTTGTGTATGTCTTTATATTTAGTGAAATATTTGATTTTAATAAAAGAAATTTATTTACCCAGAAAAAAAGCACCAGAGCCCTGGTGTTTTCCTCCCTAAGTGGCATTCGGCATTTCTTCCCTAGAATTGAATCTCGACTACCGAAAAAGAAATAAACAGGTCTTTGAGCTCTGTGCTAAAACAGAACCAGGGCTGGAGCAACAGCACAGCGGGGAGGACGTTGGCTGGCACAGAGTGACCCAGGTTCGAGTCCCACATCCCAGATGGTCCCCGAGCTCAGGAGTAATCTCTGAGCACGGGTGTGACCCTGTGAAAACAGCTAGCCGGGCAGCGCTCTCCACGGAGCTGTGGGTACCTCTCTGGTGCTCGTGCACTCTGGCTCTGACGACCGTGACGTCCACCTCACTGATGGCGTTGCTGCCCCACCGAACGTGTAGTGCTCCTCCACAGTCACGTTCCTAGGGGCTGCGCCGGGACCCAAAAGCGTCTCTGCAGGCAGGAGGAGGCCTTCAGGCATGACCCACACGGGAGAGCAGCCCCCAGCGCCCGTGGCCTGAGGTGGGAGACGGCTTCCTCCTGAGCCCCGAGGCCACGGGACGCGCTTCCCGCCTCCTTCCTTAGAGCCTCCGTTCACGCAGGTGTCACGCGTGACATGGGGTTGCTGGGCCACGGGTCCCCCAGGGCAGGCACAACCCCAAGAAGGGCTCCCCAACTCCAAGTGAGTCCGGGACGGGGCGGTGTTTCGGAGACCTGCATTGCTGATGCGTCTGTCCAGGCCAACCGCCTCCTCGTAGACGGCGTTGGGCGTGGACGGAGACCTGGAAGGAGGCAGATGAGCGTGTGCAGTGCTGGGCTGGGAAGCTCACCACGCTCCCACCCCGCGTGCCCTCTGCAGCGGGTGCCAGCGGCCAGCACCGACCCGGAGGCCACTGTGGGACACACTGCCTGTGGCCACTGCCCTGCTGTGCCCAAGGCTTGTCCTGGCTCTGTGCCCGGGGACTCCAGACACCCAAACTGGCTGTGCCTACCTGCAGCGCCATGTACTGTCTGTGGAGCCAGACTCCCCCAACTGTCAGCTAAAACGCAGACCGGGGCCAGAGCGACAGCACAGCCGGGAGGGCGTTTGCCTTGCATGTGGCCGACCCGGGTTTGATCCCCTGGCATCCCATATGGTCCCCGAGCACCGCCAGGAGTAATTCCTGAGCGAAGAGCCACGAGAGAACCCTGAGCTTCGCAAGGTGGGACCCAAACAGCACTAAATAAGTAAATAGGGCTGGAGCGATAGTCCAGTGGGAGGGCGTTTGCCTTGCAAGCAGCCGACCCAGGTTCGATCCCCGCATCCCATATGGTCCCCCCATGCAGTTCCAGGACTATTCCTGAGTGCAGAGCCAGGAGTAACCCCTGAGCATCACTGAGTGTGACCCCAAAAAGCAAAATAAATAAATGATAAAACATAGACCGAGATGGCCAGCTGGCCTCGGCTTTGTCCATTTGGGGCCTCCCTAGCACCACCCGGCCCGCTGGATCCGGACAGCTGATCACTCAGCCAGCAGGGCCGTTCTCTGTAGTGGGTGGGCGGTGGTCACGGGCCTCAGGCCCT
This sequence comes from Cryptotis parvus, assembly GCA_021461705.1. Classification (NCBI taxonomy): domain Eukaryota; kingdom Metazoa; phylum Chordata; class Mammalia; order Eulipotyphla; family Soricidae; genus Cryptotis; species Cryptotis parvus. Next base: position 3,971 of record JAJIBD010015174.1, read on the forward strand.
CCCTGCACGCTGGCGGGACGCCCAGAGCAGGTGTTCCCAGCCCTGGCATCGCCTCCCCCCCATGCTTTTTCCTGTTATTCCGGGGAGGGGACAACACCCATAGCCTATACTGAGCTCTCCCAGAGCGAGTGATTGCGCTGGGTTTGTTGCTTGGGGTCCGCCGCGCCTGGCTCCTGCCATGCGACAGCTGCACCTCGGCCTGGGGTCGGGGACACCCGCCCAGCCCTGTTCTCACACCTCCCAGCGGCGTCGCTCCTGATCCTCACGTGGGGCGTCCCGCTCGCTGCTGAGGCGCTGCCAGGTCAGCCACACACTGAACGTGGAGGTCGTGGAGGAAGGCCACGGGGGCCTGCTGCAGGCAGGGCCGCCAGCGACGCCTGTGGGACAGCGACCGCACTGAGCCTCACTGGCCCCGCCCGCGCCTCCAGCCCAGACGCCATCACTGTCCCGCCTCCCTCAGCGCCAGCTGCCCTCGCCAGAAGACAGTGAAGACAGATGCCTGAGCCATAAGGGAAACACTTTGGCCTCCACGTTTTCTTCCTACAGATATTCTTCCTTACAATTTTGTTTTTCTTTTCTTTTTGGGGGTCATATCCATTAATACTCAGGGGTTACTCCTGGCTCTGCACTCAGGAATTACTCCTGGAGGTGCTCGGGGACCATATGGGATGCCAGGGATAGAACCCGAGTCGGCCGTGTGCAAGGCAAACGCCCTCCCTGCTGTGCTACCACTCCAGCGCCTCCTTACAATTTTGAACTTACAATTTTGAAGAAAAATCAAGCCCTTCCAGGGACCAGAGAGACAGGCAGCTGGCACAGGATCTACCTTATGCAGGGCCTGGGTTCGCTCCTGGCACCCCGAGATAGGCCCAGAGAGAGCCCGGCTGGGAATGAGTGCTCGGTGCAGAGATAAGACTCAGCTCTAAGCTCCGCCAGGGACGGCCCAAAAACCAAAAGAAAAGATTCAGCTTCGGGGAGCAGAGAGGAGCCAGGGCGAAAGTCCTTTTCCCTTGCAGCCAACTGACTCCAGTTAAATCCCTTCACCACCAGGGGCCACTCCAGAGCTCAGAGCCAGGAGGAAGCCCTGAATACTGCTGGGTGTGAAAGAAAATAAAAAAAAAATAAGAATTCCTTGGGTTGAGATTTTTTTTCCCTTTCTGCTTTATGGGTCACACATGGCATTGCGCAGGGGTCATTCCTGGCCCTGCTCAAGGGACCATGTGGGACGCTGGGGTCAGTGCCTGGTCCGCAGAGTGCAAGGCAAACACCCTCCCTGCCGGGCAATGGCTCTGGGGCTCCGGTCCCTCACTGCTTTAAATTAGGATGTCACGTAGATATTTTCTAACATTATAAAATGCTATAAAAAGTGTACTTTTAGCTTACTAGAAATCGGCTATTAAAAGTGAAAAATGAGGGGCCGGAGCGATAGCCCAGCTGGTAGGGCGTTTGCCTGCACGCGGCTGGCCTGTGCTGGCCCAGGTTCAATCCCGGCATCCCATATGGTCCCCCGAGCACCGCCAGGGGAATTCCTGAGTGCAGAGCCAGGAGTAATCCCTGAGCATCGCTGGGTGTGACCCAAAAAAAAACACACAAAAAAAAGTGAAAAACGAGGGCCGGAGCGACAGCACAGCAGGGAGGGCATTTGCCTTGCATGCAGCTGACCCGGGTTTGATCCCTGGCATCCCACATGGTCCCGAGCACCGCCAGGAGTAATTCCTGAGCACAGAGCCAGGAGTAACCCCTGAACATCGCCAAGTGTGACCCCAAACAAACAAACAGCCTTGAGACGGTCCATCGACCCCGACTCAAACACCCACAGAAGACAAACGCCCCCGGAGACCCAAGCACAGCGGCCTCTGAGCGCAGCGCCTGCCGGACACGGGCTGTTACCTGCGGCACAGTGAAATACGTGTCTTCTTCAGTTCTCACTGGATCGCCCTGCTGGTACCCGAGGTCGGAGAAGGGTCTGGGCTCGGCACGCAGGTAGGCTCCGAAGGAAAGAGAGTCCTGTGCGGGAGGAGCTGCGGAGCGGGACGCCCCTGTCTCTCGACTGCAGCCGCTCAACGGCCTGAGGCAGCCGAGAGGCTCCGAGGGCAGCACACCCTGGGGCGGGTCCCCAGCACCTCACGGCCCCTGAGCTCTGCCAGGACCAGCCCGTGTGGGCACTGCCGGTGCAGCCCCAGCCCGGCCCCGCCTAAGGGCTTTCAGATCCTTCCTCTCCTGCTGCTCACTACCACTAACTCCCCACTGCCATCGACTCTGCGGAGCAGAACCCAGGGCTGTGCCGCCGCCTCCCGCCTCCGGGCCTTTACTTTACGTGTTAATTCCAACAAAGGTATTTGCACTCAGCGGCAACAGGAGTTCTAGGGGTTAACTGTGTGACATATTTTGCTTCACTAACTGTGAAATTAGAAACAATGGTGTGCAGCCTCAACAATACAGAATAGAGAGAGGGGCTGGAGCGATAGTCCAGCAGGCAGGGCATTTGCCTTGCACGTGACCGCCCGGGTTCGATCCCTAGCATCCCATATGGTCCCCTGAGCACTGTCAGGAGTAATTCCTGAGTGCAGAGCCAGGAGTAACCCCTGAGCATTGCTGGGTGTGATCCCCCCCAAAAGAAAAAAAAAACAGAATAAAGTTATAGTCACTTGTGAGCTCAGGCACCTTCCTGCTACCTCATAACATCAGTCACTGCAGTACCCTGCAATTTGGGGAAGGAGCACACCCAGCAGTGCTCGGGGCTGACTCTCAGCTCTGTGCTCAGGGCTGACTCCCGGCTCTGTGCTCAGGGCTGACTCCCAGCTCTGTGCTCAGGGCTGACTCCCGGCTCTGTGCTCAGGGCTGACTCCCCGGCTCTGTGCTCAGGGCTGACTCCGGCTCTGTGCTCAGGGCTGACTCCCGGCTCTGTGCTCGAGGCTGACTCTCAGCTCTGTGCTCAGGGCTGACTCCCGGCTCTGTGCTCAGGGCTGACTCCCAGCTCTGTGCTCGGGGCTGACTCTCAGCTCTGTGCTCGGGGCTGACTCCGGCCTGTGTTCAGGGCTGACTCTCAGCTCTGTGCTCAGGGCTGACTCCGGCTCTGTGTTCAGGGCTGACTCCCAGCCTATGCTCAGGGCTGACTCCGGCTCTGTGCTCAGGGCTGACTCCCGGCCTGTGCTCGGGGCTGACTCCCGGCTCTGTGCTCGGGGCTGACTCCCGGCTCTGTGCTCGGGGGCTGACTCCCGGCTCTGTGCTCAGGGCTGACTCCGGCTCTGTGCTCGGGGCTGACTCCGGCTCTGTGCTCGAGGGCTGACTCTCGGCTCTGTGCTCGGGGCTGACTCTCGGCTCTGTGCTCAGGGCTGACTCCCGGCTCTGTGCTCAGGGCTGACTCGGCTCTGTGCTCAGGGCTGACTCCCGGCTCTGTGCTCGGGGGCTGACTCCGGCTCTGTGCTCGGGGCTGACTCCGGCTCTGTGCTCGGGGCTGACTCCGGCTCTGTGCTCGGGGCTGACTCTCAGCTCTGTGCTCAGGGCTGACTCCCGGCTCTGTGCTCAGGGCTGACTCCCAGCTCTGTGCTCGGGGCTGACTCCCGGCTCTGTGCTCAGGGCTGACTCCCGGCTCTGTGCTCAGGGCTGACTCCCGGCTCTGTGCTCGGGGCTGACTCTCCGGCTCTGTGCTCAGGGCTGACTCCGGCTGTGCTCAGGGCTGACTCCGGCTGTGCTCAGGGCTGACTCCCGGCTCTGTACTCAGGGGTAGCACCGGCAGTGCTCAGGGCTGACTCTTAGTTCTGTGCTCAGTGCTCACAGCTGGCAGTGCTCAGGGATGACTGCTGGCTCTGTGCTTCAGGAATCCCCTGGCAGTGCTCAGGGGACCACATGGGATGCTGGGGGTCACACACAGGCCACCGTGTGCCTCAGCCCTGAGACAGCTCTCCGGCCCCAGAACTTCCTGAGATACAACCAACAGGGCCAGATTCTGTGGAGGAAACTGCGTGGCAGACGGGACAGCGGGCGCAGGGCAGCACTCCACACGGCCCCGTGGAAGAAGTAGCCGAGGAAAGGCGAAGTTGGCGGGGGCGACTGCACGCACAGGAAGGGGAAACCAGTCGGGGGCTGCGGGGGCCGGCCCCGCCGAGCAGAGATGCTCCAACGGAGGCGCCACGTCGCCGCCCCACACACCGGTGAAACAGGCGTCCCGGAACAGGCCGCGCAGGTCCTCGGAGCACTCCTGGGAGGAGAGGGAGAGGGGCGGGAGGGAGGAAACCCGGGCGCCGCAGCCGCGACACCCCACAGGCCGCAGAGCACAAGCCTGGGGCCCTGCGTGCTCCACCCGCTGGGCACCCCGACTCCTGCGCCTGGCCCCCAGGGGCCTACCTGGTCGCAGCAGCAGCGGATGTCACAGGCCCCGGCGGTCAGGTTGCATGGACACGGCCCCAGGGGCTGGTACACCTGGTCCGGAATGACCGTCACGTTCTCTGAAAGAGCAGCGCCCAGGGCAGCTCAGCTGGGAACCACCGGGAGGAGGGCCCGGAAGGGAGCGGACAGCCCGACCCCAGACGCCCTCACCAGCAGGGGGCATCGGTGCGCTGCGTCCTCACCCAACACAGCCCTTGCCCTGCGGACCCTCAGACTCGCCAGCTCTTCCCGCAGACACAGCGGGAGCCATGCGGAGGCTCACAGAGTCCACAGGCCCCTCGAGGGACGAGCCCAGGGCTGAGAGGACCACGGCTGGAAGTCAGAGTTCATGAAGCCACACACTCGCCCGGTCCACTAGCCTGGAAATCCACACCCCAACTCCCTGGGCCCTCGGCCTGCAGGGTCTCCCTGAGCACGGACCTGTCCACCCCAAAGCAGTCTCTGCTGCCCAGGAATCCACGGCCCCACAGCAGGTTGGTGGGCTACGGGAGGGGCTGGGGTCCCAGCCAGGCACTGGACCCCTAAGTCTCAGCTTGCAGGTTTCCACGCCCGTGGGCTGAGTGTCTCTGGCTGACACCACGGACAAAAGCCTCTGTCAGAGAGAGAGGCCGGGTGGCTGCCGCAGGAAGTGGCCCCCACAGGGCCAGACGCCCACCAGGGAGAAACCTGGAGTCCCGGGGCCTGACTTGCCTGGCGCATTGTGTGCCGGAGAGGACCTGGCGAAGAGTTCCACCTGGACGAGCAGGTGAGCCTCGCAGGAGGCGTTGCGGGCCGCTGGAGACCAGAAGCCGTCTGCACCAGGCAGGGGCTCTCTGAGGCGGGGACCGTCTCCTCCACGGAGCAGCCCGGCGGGCCCTTCTCAGACTCACTGTCACTTGCAGCGCGCCTGTGGAGAAGACACGGGCTCCGGGAAGCCACACGGACCACACGGCGGCTCGCCTGGCACCATGAGCACCGCAGGAGAGTGACTCCTGAGCACAGAGCCAGGAGCAGCCCCAACACAAAACACACGATGACAACACGGACAGGCACTCGCCAGCCGGGCCCCTCCGACACGCGACGGCATGAGGAGGAGACGCTGAGTGCTCGCCCCGGGGCCACCCAGGAAGCCGCACTCCCAGCCTTCCTCCCATCGAGACAATAACCGCACTCAAGGCTCCACAGACGCCTGGAACGCTTCTCTGAGCCCCGGGCAGCAAAGTCTGTCCGAGTTCTCTGGGGGTGGTGGGTGGCTTACGCTCGGAGGGTCCCACAAGCCACGGATCACTGGGAGGATTTAATCTCGCCAGCCGGGGTGCCCGGCCACGTAAGGGCACAGCTGGGCCGGCCGGAGCAATGGATCAGAGGGTTTCGGCATGTGTGTTTGGCTTTTCGGCTCGTGCCTGGCTCTGAGCTCAGAGGTAATTTACCCCTGGCGGTGCCTGGCGGTGTGCCCGACCTTCTGGGTCAGGGACCAAGCCCAGGTCGGCGCAGGCTTCCCTGCCACACTCCCGGCCCTGGAAGTGTGCACAAGCCCTTCCGCAAGGGCCCGGGCACTTCCAGCTGGCCCCTTGGACTGGCCAGGGCTGCGGGTGGGTATCCCCGAGCCAGGGGCCTGGCACTGGGTGCCGGGCCGCGCCCCTCTGACCCAGGGAGGCAGCAGACGCGTCCAGGGGGTCCCTTACCACCAGGGGCGTCACGGTCACACTCCAGTTCCCGGTGTCGCTGCTCTGAGCGCCACAGCTCGGCGCCGGCAGCCACCCTGCGGAGAGACAAAAGCGAGGCGCACCCCTGGGGAGCCGCTTCTGGACCCGGGTTCGGCGCCTGGCCACCCCGCGGCGCCTGGACGCGCTGCCCCTGCCCGCCTGCCGGGCTTTACCCTCCGCGTCCTGCAGCGACGCCAGGGACACGGTCACACCGTCGGCGGCGCCGAGCAGGGTCGCGCTGACCGCAGGGCTGGACATTCGGACGAAAGGCGGGATGAAAGCTGGGCGAGGAAGGACACGGAAGCGGTCAGCGCCGCAGCGACGCGCCCGCAGACCCCCGCCCCCGCTTACGCACCCAAGTCGCCGCCCGGGGCTCCCGGGACGCTCTGCAGCAGGAGGAGCCCCCAGAGCAGGGCGCCGGAAGGCGGACGGCCCATTCCAGGGGCGCTGCGGGAGGAGCGCGGCCACCCTAGAAGCCGGGCGGCGCCCGGGCTCCGCCGCGAGGGCCCCGCGGCTCAGCAGCCGCCATCTCGTCAAGCGGAGACCGCAGTCATGGCAACCGCCAATGGGCCGCCGGCTGGGCGAGAGGCGCCTCGTGATTGGGCACCTGCATCACAGGTCCCGCCCAGCCGGCAGCGCGCCTTGATTGGGTACTCGTAGCACCAGATCCCGCCCACAGCCGGCGCCCAGGGACAACAGCGGCCAGTGGGGCGCAGGCAGGGTGAGCGGTGTGTCGTGATTGGGCAGCCGCGGTACCAGGTACCGCCCACAGGCGCGCGCCCGCGGCTCGACTACCGCGTCCTTTCCTGGCGGTCCCCGAGCGCCGCGCTGGGCCGGGCCCGCTTTGCTGTCGGCGGGGCCTCCTCCGAGTCTCCCTGCCTTCGGCAATGTGCATCCTTCTCGTAGTCAGGGAAAGCGCTTAGACACAACGCTTGGCTTCTCCGTTTTCAGTTCCATGAAAGGACCTTGATGGGCAGGACGTGAGCTAGTCCCGGGCGCCCAGCAGCAAACACAAGCCCGCTGCCAGCCTGCCCGGCTCACTCCCTTGCCGCCATTTTCAAGTAGAAGGGATTTATTTTTGCCTTTTTTGGGTCACACCCGGCGACGCTCAGGGGTTCCTCCTGGCTCTGCACTCAGGAACTACTCCCTGGAGGTGCTGGGGGACCATATGGGATGCCGGGATCGAACCTGGGCCAGCATGGGCCAGCCGAGTGCAAGGCAAACGCCCTACCCGCTGGGCTATCGCTCCGGCCCCCTAGAAGGGTATTTTTTAAGTCATACCTTTATTTTATACAAATTTTATATTTAAATTTGAAATGTTCATAAACATAAAGTTCTCCTTAAATGATCTGTGATTTCCCTTAATGTGAAACCTTCAGCCAGGGCCGGCCAAGGGCTAGCATGCATGTTTGATGCAGGTTCGTTCCCCCCAAATACCACCCAGTCCCCGAACACCACTGTAATACACCACCAGGTGCGGCCCAAATAAAACCAAAAAATTAAAAATTTGTGCTTGGAGAAGCATGAAATCAAGTATGAAATCAGTAAGAAGAAATAATTCAAGGAAATATAAAAATGTTTAATTATAAAAATCCATATAAAATAAGCCATAAATACAAGTAAAAATGAAGCAACTAAGCCAGAACATAGACCTTAAAATCCATAGACCTTAAAATTTAGAGGTGTAAGGAACCTCGCCGCATGCTGAGATTCACCTTCCAGGCGCCCCAAGCCTCCCCTAAGCTCCCATTTCCCTAATTAGGCAGTGAAAAGCCAAGCACTCTTGTAAGGAAAACAAGTCTAGATCTCCAGAACTAACAGAAACTTGCCAAGTTAACACCAAAATCGGTGTATTTCACAATATGAATTACCTAACCAAACACCAAATTACTTAAATGGAACTTAACTTCTCAGAGGGTTCAAAGAGAAAATTTAAATCTTATTTTTATGTCTTACACAAACATACTTTGAAACAAAACAAGAAGTCTTAGTATTTAAACCAAACCAATCACCATTTCTGAAAATCCTCCTCTGTGCTGCCTGGAATTTTTTTTTTTTTTTCTTTGGGTCACACCCGCGATGCTCAGGGGTTACTCCTGGCTCTGCACTCAGGAATTACTCCTGGCGGTGCTCGGGGGGACCATATGGGATGCCGGGATTGAACCGCTGGCATGGCCGCCACGGGCAAAGCGCCCCCGCCCTACCTGCAAGGCAATCGCCCTACCTGCTGGGCAATTGCTCAGCTCCAGCCCCATGCTGCCTGGAATTTCAAAGGGCTTTTTCATCGCCTCATTACATAGGTCTATTTTGGGGAGGGGCGGGGCCCCACCTGACATGCCCAGGGCTCATTCCTGACCACAGGGGCTCAGTCTTGGTGGGACTTGGGGGACCATATGTGCTGCCAGGAATCAAAGCTGGGTCAGTACCCTCCCGCTGGACTACCACTCCAGACCCCCAAATAAACTTTAATTTAGAGAAGTTTTCAGTATTGAAAACGTCCAAAGGCCTTCCCAAGCTCGGTACTCCACTATTGATGCTTGCTCTTCCTCTTTAAAAAAGAAAGGGATTTTTTTTGAGGTTTTGGGGCCACCCGTGGCAGTGCTCAGGGGGCTTTAGGGGGTGGTGGGACTGAATCCGACAGCTGTGTGCGAGGAAAATGCTCTAGACCTTGTGCTACCACAAGGGCCCTAAAAAGAAATGTTTTCTTCTTGTCTTTTTGGGGTCACACCCAGCAACGCTCAGGGGTTTCTCCTGGCTCTGCTCTCAGGAATTACTCCTGGTGGCACTCGGGGACCCTATGGGATGCTGAGGACCCAACCCAGGTCAGCTGCGTGCAAAGTAAACGCCATCCCTGCTGTGCTATTGCTCCAGCCCCAAAGGGTCAAGAATTCTCCTGGGACAAGACCCCACTCCCGGGAATGCTGAGAAACGGCCGTGGACACGCTCAAGGTGCCAGGTCTCCGGCCGCTCCCGGGAATGCTGAGAAACGGCCGTGGACACACCGGTGCCGGGTCTCCGGCGTCTGTCTGTGCTCCTCCAGGGCCCAGAACAAGGAAACAGATCAAGTCTATGGGCGCTCTGTAACGGCGATAGTGATCAGAAGCTCGAAGCAGCCGCACTCTAAAACCAACCAGTGCCCGAGCAGAGCTGCAGCGTCAGACTGACTCTGTGGGCACCCGTGCTCCCCCATGAAACTGCTTTCCAGAAGCTTCCCAGCCAGTGCTCAGGCTGACACTTTGACTTTCTTCTTCTTGGACTTGAGAACAGGTGGGAGAGAGATCTTGAAGGCTGTCCTGAGGAGAGAGGGCGCGTGAGCGGCCCCCCGGCCGCCAGGCCGGCCCACCCCCTTATTACCACGCCCCCGCCCGGCGTACCCGGGCGGGCGGAGACGCGCGAGAACACCCGGCCGGGGGGAGAAAACAACAGGCGGTGTCAGCAGGAGAAACAACAGGCCGGTGTCAGCAGGAGAAACAAAGGGCGGTGTCAGCAGGAGCAGGAGAAACAACAGGCGGTGTCAGCAGGAGAAACAACAGGCCGGTGTCAGCAGGAGAAACAACAGGCCGGTGTCAGCAGGAGAAACAACAGGCTGGACTTAGCAGCACGCGGCCCGCACCAGGGGCCCAAAGGCGACGGCGGGGACTTACGGACAGACACACGGAGCACACGTAGCCGATCTCGATGAGGGTCCGGTGGCAGAAGCAGGCGGCCCGGTAGTCCACGTGCACAGGAGGCGGGAGGATCAGCTGGGCCCGCTGGTCTTGGTCGGGAAGAAACACCCACTGTTTGCCCAACGAAAGAGAGACAAGGAATTTTCATGGAAGGCGTGTGTGTGTGTGTGTGTGTGTGGGGGGGGTTCCCAGAGCCACGGCCCGTCCACCGCTTCCTCCCGCGCTCTGGGCCCTATCGGGCCTTACCAGCAGGTACTGCAGCAGCGACAGCATCTGAGGCACCTTCAGGTAGAGCCCGCCCGTGATGTCACAGGCCTGCAAGACAGAGCTTGGCGCCCACCCACTGGCATTGGGCCCCCTGAGGGACTGCCCACTCCGGGGGCTGCGGGAGGCAAGGAGGTGCCAGCAAGGACCAGAAACTCCCGTCCCGGCACCTGCGGCCCCCGACTTGGGGTGTCCCTCCTGCCACCTGCCCAGGCCTGTGCAGGCATTTTCGCCTCTTGTTTTTGAGGGGCCACGCTTGGCCCTGCTGGGTGGGAACGGGGAGCGGGGACCGCAGGCCTTGAGCTCTACCATGGGGGCACAGAGTGCTCAGGACCTACTCGGCCTGGTGTGGAGGACAGCAGACTGATGGTGATGCAGGAGCGACCTGGAGGTCACTGCGTGAAGCAGCTTTTAGAGTGGTCAGTGCTCCGACGTCAAGTGCCGCCCAGCAAGCCGCGGGCCCGAGCGCTGCCTAGCAGACACTGGGCGGCAGGAAGAGGCTGGCAAAGCGTCCGCCCAGCACCCGCCACACACCCACCTGCTGGAGCAGCCCGAGTCAGAGTCCAGGGCGCGGGCATCGATCAGAATATTCTGAAAGGGAGCGACAGTCACCCCACATGCCCGCTGGCCCCGCCCGTCCTGTACTGACAGTCTGGGGCCTCGGGCGGCTCTGCGCAAGGCCAGAGGCCAGAGGCCAGGAGGCCAGGAGGCCAGGAGGCCAGAGCCCCCCCCCCCCAGCCGCCCATGTCCACCTGCTTCTGGGCGCGAAGATGGCGTTCATGAAGTCCATGTACTGCAGCGCCGCTGTCCTCCGCGGCCTTGACCACCTACAGGCACACCAGCCAGGTCAGCCCGAGCCTCGGCCATGCACCCACTCTCTGACAGGCATCGGGCCACTACTAACTCCGACTCGTCATTCTTGGACAGAACCTAACATCTAGAAAGGCGGTATATACAGACGGGCGTATATACACAGGACCGGGGCGTATATACACAGGATGGGGGGGAACATGCACAGGACAGGGGGAACATGCACAGGACAGGGGAACATGCACAGGGACAGGGGGAACATACACAGGACAGGGGACAGGAACATGCACAGGACAGGGGGAACATACACAGACAGGGGGAACATGCACAGGACAGGGGAACATACACAGGACAGGGGGGAACATGCACAGGACAGGGGGAACATGCACAGGACAGGGGAACATACACAGGACAGGGGAACATACACAGGACAGGGGGAACATGCACAGGACAGGGGGAACATGCACAGGACAGGGGAACATACACAGGACAGGGGAACATGCACAGGACAGGGAACATACACAGGACAGGGGGAACATACACAGGACAGGGGAACATACACAGGACAGGGGAACATACACAGGACAGGGGAACATACACAGGACAGGGGAACATACACAGGACAGGGGAACATACACAGGACAGGGGGAACATACACAGGACAGGGGAACATGCACAGGACAGGGGGAACATGCACAGGACAGGGGAACATGCACAGGACAGGGGGAACATACACAGGACAGGGGAACATACACAGGACAGGGGGGAACATCACACAGGGGACATACACAGGACGGGGAACATACACAGGACAGGGGGAACATACACAGGACAGGGGAACATACACAGGACAGGGGGAACATACACAGGACAGGGGGAACATACACAGGACAGGGGGAACATACACAGGACAGGGGAACATACACAGGACAGGGGGAACATACACAGGACAGGGGAACATACACAGGACAGGGGAACATACACAGGACAGGGGAACATACACAGGACAGGGGGAACATACACAGGACAGGGGGTATATAGACAGGAGGTGGGTATGTGCACAGGGAGGGAGTGGACACACAGGGCGGGGCGTGTGTGTGTGTGTGTGTGTGTGTGTGTGTGTGTGTGTGTGTGTACATAGGAGGGGATTTTTCTACAGTGAGGCTGACTTAGAACGTGCTCTAAGGGGCGAGATGGTACAGGGCTAAGGCTCCTGCCTGCACTCGCAGACCCAGGAACAGTCCCGGGACCTCACAGGGTCCCCTGAGCCCTACCACGAGTAACCCCCAAGCAGAGCCAGGGGTCAGCCCGTGAGCACCCCAGGTGTGGCCCAAGAGCCAAATGATTCTTTAAGTGTGCCTTAACGCCAGTGGAGCAAGTTTCTGACTCTTCCAGAATGCTATGGGAACTCTCACGGGTTTCTTTCTGACTGGTGGGGGCGAGGTGGGGGCTGCAGGGGGCTTGGGCCACACTCAGGTGACTCCTGAAGGCATCTGGGGTGCTGAGGTCCCCGCAGAGCCGGAGCCAGGAGGGGTCCCGCACGGAGCCCGAGCCACAGCCCCATGGATCGCCTCACACATTCACACTTCTTTTTTGTTTTTGGGTCACACCCGGCGATGCTCCTGGCTCGACACTTTCGGGAATTACTCCTGCCAGTGCTGGGGGCCATACGGGATGCCGGGGATCAAGCCCAAGTTGGCAGCGTGCAAAGCAAATGCCTTCCCGGCTGTGCTGTCCCTCGGCCCCAATTTTAGTTTTCCTAACATATCCTTTGCTTCTCAAATCAGCTCTGGATACTTAACACTGATTATTCTTACTGGCAACGGGATTTATTGGTGCTTTTGGTTTGCTTTCCCTGTGCGGGTGGCACTCCCGGGTAATGTCAAAGCGGTGAGGGCCGTATCTTTCCTGGGTGGGGGCAGAGGGGCAGGGGTGCAACCCGGGGCGAGGCCTTCGGCCCCGTCATTCCCCACTGGTTTTCAGAGAGATTCCCTCGCAGTTAGTAAACACAGGCTGGACTTTTAGCATCTTACCAATATCCTTGATTTCATTTCCTGGTTATCTAGGAAGACAAAATCAAAGACAACTTTGGTGAATCCTGTCAAACAGAATGTGTTATTTAGTTTTCAACAGTCACCAAACACATTAAGGGGAATTTATTTGTATAGAAACATGCAGGTCTTACCTTTTACCTCCTTATTCATCCTATGAATGTCTTTTGTTTAGCATTAAGGAATAAAAAGTATTGGCTGCAGGGGCCAAAGCGATACACAGCGGGGGGGGCGTTTGCCTTGCAGGCAGCTGACCTAACTTTGTTCGATACCCGGCATCCCATATGGTCCCCTGAGCTCTGCCAGGAGTAATTCCTGAGTGTTAAGCCAGGAGTAAACTCAGGAATTACTCATTAGAATTACCAAAAAGAAAAAAAAAAAGTATTAGCTGCAGCAAAGTCTGTCGGAAACAGGAAAGCTGCAGAGTGTCGCGACCCCTGTGGATACAGGAGAAAATGCATCATCACAGTGGCCAGAGTCCACCGAGGTCAGCTGGGCTTCCCAGGGTTCTGTGGCTGACCCTACTGCATCACCTCTCGTTCAAACTACGGCACCAAGTAGATCAATAAGCAATGAAATGAAGTGGAAAACACACCAACGGCCAGCTGCCCGATGAGCACTGCGGCACGACGCCATCCCAAAGCAACCGAACCATGAAACTGATGGGCTGGCGTGAGATGGGGCCAGTATTACACAGGATGACAGACACCAATTCTGCTCCAACCAAAATCCCACTTCTAGGGGCCAGAGGGGGCGCTTGCCTTGCATGAGGCCAACCCAGGTGCGAACCCCAACATCTCATATGGTTCCCAGTCTACCAGGAGTAATTCCTGAATGCAGAGCCAGGAGCAACCCCTGAGCATTGCCGGGTGTGCCCCTCCACCCAGCCCCCCAACAAACACTGCTACAAGGAAGATGAAACTCTGCCAGGAAAAATCTCCCTGACTGTCACGCGGGGCACCGGGGAAGCACAGGGCAAGCACCTGCGCCCAGACAACCGTCCCATTCTTCCCGTCCGCTGTTCTGGGCTCGAAACCTTCCTACGAGGAGACACAGGCCTCCCTGCCTGGTCGCCAGGGTCTGAGAAACATCACATCTGAGCTGTCGTTGAGAAAACCGCGTGTGCACAACTGAGCGCCGAGGATACAGCAGAGAGCTTTGGCAAGGGATCCGGCCAGCAGCGTCTCCGTGTGCTGGCCCTTGATGTCACCTGCAAAGAGACACATTTAAAGGGAGTTTTCAGGGGGCGTGCCCAGCGGGTGGGGTTTTCTCCCCCCCCGCCGCCGCCCCCCGCCCCGCCCCCCCCACCCCCCCCCCCATCCCCCCCCCCCGCCCCGGGGACCCCCGGCCGGAAAAAAAAAAAAAAAAAACTTCTGTGAAATCGTTTTACAGCAATGCCATCTGCAAGCACATGAGATCAACAGTCACTTTTTTTTTTTTTTTTTCTTGGGTCACACCCAGCAATGCTCAGGGGTTTCTCCTGGCTCTGCACTCAGGAATCACTCCCTGGCGGTGCTCGGGGGACCATATGGGATGCGGGGATCGAACCCAGGCTGGCATGGGTCAGCTGCGTGCAAGGCAAATGCCCTGCCCACTGGGCTATCGCTCCGCCCCTCAACAGCAACTTTACACTGGGTGTAAAACCAGAATAATGCTTAGCATTAGGGGGACGGCAGTGGGAATGACATTTGTTTTGTGTGCACGTGCAGCAGGGTGCAGCTACCCCCGGCTCATGTGTGGCCCCTCAGCCGTATCCCCACTTCTCTCTCTGGCCCAATGCTGTTTGTTTTTTGGGGTCCTACCTGGTGGTGCTCAGGATGTACTCCTTGCTCTATGCTCAGGGCTCGGGCAGCCCTCCACAGTGCCAGGCATCAAACCTGGGCAGCTGCGTGCAAGGCAGGCGCCCTACCCACTGTACTATCTCTCCGGCCCCTCTGCTAAAATGTTAATGAAAGGATTTCAAAAAAAGAGAAGAGAGTGCGGGAATAGAGTCTCAAAAGACAAGGCCTCAATCCAAACAAAAACCTCCCTTTGCAAAATGAAAGCAAGGAAGCCTGCAAAGTGCTCACTCTTGGTCATCAGGTCTTTAACTTCCTCGGCGATGGCGTCATTCGCTGCTGTTAACAGCTCGTATTTCCCATCTTTACTCCCTGAAGGATTGAATTCAGAAGGCGGGTTGCCAGGCTCGCCCAGGAAGTCCCGAGGCCTCCGTTCTTCCCGGGATACAAGAATCGGCTGGAGGAGACAAACCAGACAGGGCAGGTGGGATGCGGCTGGGGACAAGCAGGGCGCCCAAGTCTCACTCACAAGGCTCGAGAGCAGGGCTCAGAGCGACAGCACAGCCGGGAGGGCCTTGCGGCCTTGCGCGCGCCGACCCCCGGCTCCATCCCCAGCATCCCATATGGTCCCGAGCACCCTGAGCGAAGAGCCAGGAATAATCCCTGAGAATTGCTGAGTCACTTGTCACTTGTCTTCCTGTTGTTTACTGATTTGCTCGGCGGGTGCCAGTAACGTCTCCTCCATTCGTTGGGAATGAGGTCCTTTATTGTTACTGTTTTTGGCATACCGAATACACCACAGGTAGCTTGCCAGGCTCTGCCGTGGTTCTGGGTTCATCCCAGGGGGCCGATCTTCTTCTATGTCAGACCATCAACCATCCAGGGCCCACAGGGCAGAGCCCTGGGTGTAGACAGGCCTGTCTCCTGTCTGCCACCTGGCGCAGCCGGGCACTACAGCCACACCTGCAACACCTTGAGGGGCAGAGCATTGCTGGGTGTGACCCAAAAAAGAAAAAAGAGACTGCGGCCCTAGAACCAAGCAACAGCAAGGAGTGTGGCCCAGCAGTGGACACTTTCCTTGCATGTGTGAGGCCCTGGATCTGACCCCCAGGAAGGTCAAATACAAATAAAAAGGAACCAAGCAACAGGAGCCAGCACTGACCTTACATGGGAACGCTGGCATGTTGAGAGTCACTCCTACCATGCCACGACATTTAAGTAACATGACAGAACTGTCTGGCACAAGCACGATTCTGCGGCCAGTGTGACGAACAGCCACAGCCACGGGTCTCTGCGGCCGCCGGGCCTGGGCTCCATCACTTCGGATGGTGCCCGTGAGCCGCGTCTCCGCACCGCACTAAGGAGCTTGCTGGGCACAGCTGAGGGCGGAGGGACCAGAGTTCCTTCGTCCTGAGCCAGAACCACACACAGAGAACAACGGCATCATGCCAGAAGGTTCTAGAGGCAACTCTGGCTGCAGGGACACAAGAATCCCACCCACTGGGGCCAGGACAGTGACAGCGCCAGAGACTGCTGCTGAATCTGCACTGGGAGTGCCCGACGCCTCAGGGGCTGCCGCCCCACCCACGGCCGTACCTCTCCTGGATGTGGCTGGCGATCACGGCGAGCTTGTTGGAGCGGTTCATGAACAAGTGTGAGTTCCCCAGCACCATGACGGCATCGATGCATTTGGATAAAGTAAACTGTGGCGAAAGAGAGAACACGAGGCGCTGCACGCCAGCCGTCCTGGAGCTGACGGGGTTCCGGTCAGGCGTTAGACCACTCCTCGCTACTGCTGCCCCCAAGGTCCAGAGCTCGGTGAGGCTCTGAAGCCTCTGTCCTCACCTACGTCAGCCGAGACACCACACAAGCTAGTACGTGACCCTAGTGGCCAGGGGTCAAGACTACTGGAGTGACAGCACTCCTGACTAAAAGGCACTGGGCCAGGGCAGCTGCAGGGACGACGGGGCAGCGAGATGCGAGGAACCAGCCCCTACAGGCACCGGCTGTGCAGGCGCCGCCAATTCAGTGGCAAAAGGATTGTCTGTTAGTCCACACAATGGGCCCCGGGCCAGAGCAATAACGCAGCGGGTAGGCGCTTCCCTTACATCAACCCCCGTGTCTCACCTGGTGCTCCACGCACCGAGTGCTGAGCCAGGAGTAAGCCCTGAGCACCAGCTGGGCGCAAAAAGCAATAAAACTGAGGGGGCTTGGTGGGGGGGCCTCTGCTGAGAGGAGCTCAAGGGCTGGTGCAGGTGCCCTGTACGGGGGCGCCAGTTCCCGCCTGACCGCAGGGACCCCCAACACTGCAGGGAGCAATCTAGAGCCCGAGCACCGCCAGCTAAGCCCTAAAACAAACCACCAGAAAACAGTTTCTCAGCAACTCCCCACGGGAAGGTGGAGCAGCCACGGATGCAGATAGGAGCCACGGAACGTTCTGTGCAGCAGAAACCTTCTGAAGTGGAACCGTGGCAAGAGTCTGTGGGTCCCCGAGGAACCAGCCCACCTCGGAGCTTCTCCCTCAGCCCGCCCCGGAAACTGGCGCTGCGTAAGCTGCGCCCTCAGCGGCACCACCCACAGACCCGCAGCTCACCTGAGACCCCTTCAGAGCTTGCTTTCCCCACCAAATTGGGTTGGCGTCAACCACGATGACCAGCAGGTTCAACTCATCTTCTGGAGCGGGAATCGAGAAAACACGTCAGTCTTGGGGAAGCGAATCAAAGCCAACATTCCCTCTGTGGTGGCAGGCTCCCGGCCGCGGGGTCAGGTGCCAGGCTGACACTGCCTGGCTGGTGGGGGCCGCAGCGCTGTACTGAGCACCTGTACTGTACACGTGCTGGTGGGGGGGCCCGCAGCTGTACTGAGCACCTGTACTGTACACGCTTAGTACTGTCGATCCTGCACACGTCGGCTGCATGGAGCCCAGAGGGGCTGTGTGACCAGCACCTGCCGGTAGCGCCAGGGCGGCCAGTGGAGGGCAGAGTCCTTCAGCCCCTGAAAGGATCTGTCTGGAAGGAACCCAGGGCTCCCGCCCACTTTCTCATCCTCAGAATCCAGTACCACGCACAAAAGGTTACTGTCAACCTGGAAATAAGCCCATAACACTTTCTCTTTTTTTGGAGGGGTCACACCAGTGATGCTCAGGGATTACTCCTGGCAGTGCTGAGGGCCCATATGGGATGCCAGGGATGGAGCCGCGTTGGCCACATGCAAGGCAAACGTCCTCCCACTGGACTGTGGCCCAGCCCTCCTGACACCTCCGTGCTGAGCCCCTGGAACAGTGCACATGGAACTCAGGGACACCACGGAGCGGAGCAAGGCCCGGGCGCCCCGGACCTCCACGGGTGACTGGAAACAGAAACAGCCCATTAGAATTCTCGATCGCGGCCCTGCCTCCAGCCTTCCAGCCCCGGTCTCAGTGTCCGCCGACCCCTCCCCGGACTCGCCTTGCCTGTGCCAAGTGCTGAGAAGCCCAGAACCGCTGAGGCCGCTGATCCGTTAAAGGGCCAACAAACCTCAGGTGCTGTCCCTGCAGGAATGCGGTAATTGCGCCACCCACGGCCCGCCGGCTACTGCGGCTCCACCTCCGCGGTGGGCAGAGGTGGCTGAGCCCCCAGAGTAAGGCACAGACGCCGCGAGGCGCTCAGGGCCGGGTCTGCCAGTGCCTCGGGGCAGCAGAGCAGCGGCTCCTCGTCCGCCCCGGCAGGCAGCGGCTCCTCGTCCACCCCAGCAGAGCAGCGGCTCCTCATCCACCCGGCAGGGCAGCGGCTCCTCGTCCACCCCAGCAGAGCAGCGGCTCCTCGTCCACCCCGGCAGGGCAGCGGCTCCTCGTCCGCCCCAGCAGAGCAGCGGCTCCTCGTCCACCCCAGCAGAGCAGCGGCTCCTCGTCCACCCCAGCAGAGCAGCGGCTCCTCGTCCACCCCGGCAGGGCAGCGGCTCCTCGTCCGCCCCAGCAGAGCAGCGGCTCCTCGTCCACCCCAGCAGGGCAGCGGCTCCTCGTCCACCCCAGCAGAGCAGCGGCTCCTCGTCCACCCCAGCAGAGCAGCGGCTCCTCGTCCACCCCCGGCAGGGCAGCGGCTCCCTCGTCCGCCCCAGCAGAGCAGCGGCTCCTCGTCCACCCCAGCAGGGCAGCGGCTCCTCGTCCACCCCAGCAGAGCAGCGGCTCCTCGTCCACCCCAGCAGAGCAGCGGCTCCTCGTCCACCCCAGCAGAGCAGCGGCTCTCGTCCACCCCAGCAGAGCAGCGGCTCCTCGTCCACCCCAGCAGAGCAGCGGCTCCTCGTCCACCCGGCAGGGCAGCGGCTCCTCGTCCACCCCAGCAGAGCAGCGGCTCCTCGTCCACCCCAGCAGAGCAGCGGCCCTCGTCCGCCCCAGCAGAGCAGCGGCTCCTCGTCCACCCCAGCAGGGCAGCGGCTCCTCGTCCACCCCGGCAGAGCAGCGGCTCCTCGTCCACCCCGGCAGGGCAGCGGCTCCTCGTCCACCCCAGCAGAGCAGCGGCTCCTCGTCCACCCCAGCAGGGCAGCGGCTCCTCGTCCACCCCAGCAGAGCAGCGGCTCCTCGTCCACCCCGGCAGGGCAGCGGCTCCTCGTCCACCCCAGCAGAGCAGCGGCTCCTCGTCCGCCCCAGCAGGGCAGCGGCTCCTCGTCCACCCCGGCAGGGCAGCGGCTCCTCGTCCGCCCGGGCACGACCACCGCGTCCCGCGCCACGGCGGTTCCGCCCGTCCCTCCCAGAGCGGAGCTGCCCGAGCCTCAGCCCACGCCCGGCCGGAGGGAAGCGGCTGCAGGAACGAATGAACGAACGGAGGAGCCAGTGCACGCGCGCTTCTCCCCGGCAGCCCCCCAGGGCCGCAGCCCGCTCAGCGTCCGTTTGGCCGGCCGGGGGGACGCGCCTGCCTCGCCCCGAGGGGCCCCGGGAAGCGCTCACCGTCCGACACCATGGCTACTCGCTCCCGGCGCCGAGCGCGCGACGCTCCGCCTCGCCCAAATCCGCGGGCCCCGACTTCCGGCGCCCACGGATGACGCACGCCGGGACCCGTCTGAGCGCCGCGACTTCCGGTGCCGACGGAGGATGCGCTGCTTGGGCCAGTCTGTGCTCCCAACTTCCGGTGCCTACGGATGACGCAACGCCTGGGTCAGGCTGCGCGCCCATACTTCCGGCGCCGACGAATGACGTCTCGCTCGGGCCAGTCCGCGCCCCGTAGTTACGGCTCCGCCCCCAAGCGCCGGAAGTAGCGCGCGGAGCCGCGCGTCGCGCTGTCAGTGTCCGGGACTCGCTGCCGGCGCGGTTCCGGCGTCGGTCGAGGCGGTGCGGGCGACTCCGGGCCGCTCGGGCTTCGCGACCCGCCAGGCGCCATGGACAACAAAGGTAAACGGGCCGGCGGTCCGCACGGCCCCGGGGCCGCGCCGCCAGGACGTCGCCCGCTCTCACGTCTCCCCTCCCTCCTCCCCAGAGCTCATCGGCTACTTTCAGGCCCAGATGGAGGCGGACGCGGACACGGCCTCGGCAGTGGCCGCCATCCGGACCCTGCTGGAGTTCCTGAAGCGGGATAAAGGTACCCGCGCCGGGGTCCAGGGAGCCGCGGGGACACTCGCGCTGCCCCGCCCTGGAGCCGTGGCCGGCACGGGCGCCGTCCGGTGTGAGATCGTGAGAGTGTCCGCGCCTGCCCATCGCCATGGCCCCTCCTGCCTCCCGTGCCGAGGACCGGCGCTGCCGGGGCCGCCTGGCGGCCCCGGCCCCCTCTGCGCTGGCAGCAGCGCCGAGGGTGGGCGGCACCCTTGGGGGGCTCCGCCCGCCGACCCCCCATATGAGAGGCGCACCTGGTACCTGCGATGCCCCCAGGCCGTGCTGGGGGCAAGGGGGCACAGACCCCACGCGGCCGGCCGCCCTGACCTTGCGTGATTTCCCAGGGGAGACCATCCAGGGGCTGCGAGCGAAATCTCACGAGCGCCATCCGGAACGCTGTGTGGCGTGGACTCGTCCGTGGCCGTGTCGTCGGGGCGGGGAGCTGTTCCTGCGCTTCATCAGCCTCACCTCCCTGGAGCACTTCGGTGCGCGGCCATCAGCCGCCACCTCACCTCCCTGGGGCACGCGGTGCGCTGCCATCAGATCACTGCGCTGCCATCACACTCACCTCCCTGGGGCACGCGGTGCGCTGCCATCAGACTCACCTCCCGGGGCGCACGCGGTGCGCTGCCATCAGACTCACCTCCCGGGGGGCATGCGGTGCGCTGCCATCAGACTCACCTCCCTGGGGCACGCGGTGCGCTGCCATCAGACTCACCTCCCTGGGGCACGCGGTGCGCTGCCATCAGACTCACCTCCCTGGGGCACGCGGTGCGCTGCCATTGGCCTCACCTCAGTGCGCTGCAGGGCGTGTGGGTGCGGCGTGCCCGCTGGCCTGCCCCGGGGCTTCCCTGCACTTCACTGTGCTGTCGTCCCCCCAGGATTACTCCCAAGTGTAAGAAGATCATGATCGAGCGGGGAGAGCTGTTCACCCGCAGAATCTCCCTGTCGAGAGACAAGATCGCGGACCTCTGCCATACTTTCATCAAGGACGGGCGGTGAGTGGAGCCACGGCCTCAGAGCTGGACTCGGGGACGGTCCTGCCTTGCCTCCTGTGGGATGGGCTGTGACTGGCAGGAGGGCCGGGAGCCACCCTGCACACGGCTGGCCCTTAGCAAGCTCCAGTGAATGCCGCTGCTGCA
The DNA here is from genome assembly GCA_021461705.1 of Cryptotis parvus. Taxonomy (NCBI): domain Eukaryota; kingdom Metazoa; phylum Chordata; class Mammalia; order Eulipotyphla; family Soricidae; genus Cryptotis; species Cryptotis parvus. Next base: position 25,318 of record JAJIBD010015174.1, read on the forward strand.
GCTAAGGGCTGTTGCCATTTTAGCAAGGGCGTCCCTGGACATAGCCTCAGAGGGCTGGCCCCCTCACATGCCCTCTATCATTGGTGGCGGAGATTTGTCTCAGTTAAGTCTGACCAGCGGCACCTGTCACTGCTCTGTGAGCATAAGCTCTGCTTGGGGATTTTCTCTTTGACCACATCCAGCAACGCTTAGTCCTTACAGCTCTGTGCTCAGGGACCACTCCTGGTGGGATTCGGGATTGAACCCAGGTCAGCTGCATGCAAGGCAAATTCCCTCCCCACTGGACTATGGCTCCGGCCCTCTTTTTACCTTCATTTCAAGGGCCGGGTGGTTCCAGATCAGCAAGAAAGACCACGCTGCGCTGTGGGAAGCTACATAAAACTTTCAAGGGCCTCCTGGGCCAGCGCCAGCTATTCCCCTGCCGGTCAGGACACTAGCGACTCGCATTTCAACTCTGGAAGTCTTCTCTCCTTAGTTTATACACTCAACCTGGGAAGTGTGTCATTAAGTCCGGCCCTGCTGGCTGGGGCTTGAACTCATATAAAGCCATTAGTAAGCACAGTCATACAGGGCCAGTGGAGGCCAGGTCACAGGTTATGGTGACCTGGCTGTCCCACAGCAGATAGGCCGTGGGGACACACACGATGACCCCAGGGACATTGTGTGGGCCCCCAGGGACCCTTTGATTTCACTAGGCTGCTGCTCCCCATTTGCATCCAGCCTGTCACAGCGTAAAGGTGTCCTGCAGGGCTGGGTGACAGCACAGCAGGGAGGGCGTTTGCCTTGCACACAGCTACCCGGGTTCAATCCCCGACATCCCATATGGTCCCCCAAGCACTGCCAGGAGTAATTCCTGAGTGCAGAGCCAGGAGTAACCCCTGAGCATTGCTGGGTGTGCCCCAAAAAAGCAAAAATAAGTAAAGGTGTCCTGCACCCCTGTGTGTCCTGCGTCCCTGCTCCTGCTGAGAGCAGGGAGCCCGTGATTCATTCCTTGGCAGAGATCACTTTAGGCTCAGCGCAGCCCGTCATGATGCCTTAGAGTGGAGATGCCAGGGGCTCTCAGAAGCACCCAAGAGTGAGGGGGTCAGGGGGCTTCTGTGTGTGTGGGGGTGGTGCTGGGGTGTTGAGGGGCTCCCAGAGGCACCCAAGTGTGTGTGTGAGGGAGGGGTGCTGGGGTGTCCACGGGGTCCCGGAAGTCATGGCGCTCTGCCTGCAGAGGATCCTGACTCACGCCTACTCCAGAGTGGTCCTGGGCTGCTCTTGGGGCGGCCGTGGCAGCCAAGAAGCGTTTCAGCGTCTACATCACAGAGTCGCAGCCGGATCTCTCTGGGCAAGTGTCTCCGTGCAGGGAGGAGCCTGGGGGTGTTCACACAGAACCGGGGGCTGGGGAGCTGGAAGGATTCCCTCGATTTGCTTCTGTGTACTAGGAGCAAACCAGCAGGGCTTGGGGCCTGATCCACGGACTTCCTGGAGGAAGAACTAGGGGGTTGTTGGTTACATTTTGGCCGAGGAGCAGGTAATAGCGTGCCTCGGCCGCTCCAGCAAGTCGAGCTTTGCTCGGAGTCGCTGTGGCTCGAGCAGTCCAGTTTCCCTGAAACCTGCTTCCTTCTAAAGAAACGACTCATGTTTCCATCGCCGGGGCATCGGGCTCTGCCGCCCCCTGACGCTCTCCAAGTCTCCTAGTGTGAGTCAGGGGCCTGCCTCAGACTCTCACCTTCTCCCAATGTCGTCTTTAGCAAGAAAATGGCCAAAGCTCTCTGCCAGCTTAACGTCCCGTCACTGTGATCTTGGACGCTGCCGTGGGGTAAGCACCGGCTTCGGCTCCATCTCTCCTTGCGCTCTCCGGGTGGGGTGGAGCTGGGCGCGTGGATGCAGGTGGGCGTCTGACTCAGCGGGCACACGGCCGTGGGCGCCTCACAGCTCATCGTCCGGTCTCGGCTGAGCACAGGCGGTAGGAAGTCGGGGAGAGCCGCTGACGGTGACGGGGCTGCATTTGGAGGGTGTCCTCTCCCTCACCCCCTTCTCCCCTGAGGAGGTGCTTTTGTGGCCTATATGAGGATGCGCGTTCTGTGGGTGACGCTGCAGACGGACCTGACCTGTCGGGGAAACACAAGACGTTTGGCAGCTAGGAGAGAGGCCGGGCCAGCGTGTTGGTCTGCTCCCGACTGCTTTTGGTTTTGCTTTTTTGGGTCACACCCGGCAATGCTCAGGGTCGCTCCTGGCTCTGCACTCAGGAATTACTCCTGGCAGTGCTCGGGGGACCATATGGGATGCCGGGGATCGAACCCGGTTGGCCCGTTGCAAGGCAAACGCCCTTTCCCCTGTGCTGTCGCTCCGGTCCCTGACTGCTCTTTTGTAAGGCAACTCAACTTCTGCTGTCCTGGGACGATTCTTAGTTGTATCAGACGCTCCTTCCCCACTGTGGGTCGCCCCAGGCTGAGGGGAAAGAGGGCGCCCCAGAGCCCCAGCCAGGCCATCGCATCTGCTAGACACGCATTAGCCCCCTTGGCTCCGTCACGGAAGGTTTTCAGTTGCGTGTGTGGAAGTCCGAGGGCGGGGGAAGGCATGGGGGATGCACTCACCTTGCAGGTGGCCACCCCAGTTTGATCCCTGGCACCTCATAAGGTCCCCAAGCACTGCCAGGAGGAATCCCTGAGTACCGCTAGGTGTGGCACAAACCCTCCCCCACCATCAGAGATGGAGCAGAACGTGCAGAGCGAGGCTCCGGCCAGCCGGGACAGGCCTCAGCTCCACACGCTGCGCACCTGGTCGGGCTGTGACTGCTGAGCACGGGACAGGAGCCGCGCCCGTGCTCTCGGGAGGGAGAGCGCCTACTGCAGGCAGAAATGAGAGTGATTTTCACAGGAGGGTCCAGTAGCCACTGGCCAAAACCTGTTTTTCGTTTTCCCAGTTACATCATGGAGAAAGTCGATCTTGTCATTGTCGGGGCCGAAGGAGTTGTTGAAAACGGTGGAATCATTAACAAGGTAGGGGTGTGAGTGCGGGTGTGACCCCCTCAGAGGGCAGCGGGGTGAGCGGCCGCCGTTCTGGCAGGTTCTGGGCCTATGTCTTGCATTGTTTTCTCAAAACACGCTTTATCAAGGGGCTGGAGTGATAGTACAGCAGGAAGGTAGAGTGTTTGCCTTGCATGCAGCCAACCCCGGTTCAATCCCTGGAAATCCCAATTGCCCCTTGAGCCCTCCACAATTGACCCCTGAGCATCTCTGGATGTGACCAAAAAACTAATATGACAGAAACTTACGTTAACATCTTCCACAGATGTTTTGCTTCTTTGCTTCTTTTGTTTTGGGTCTCACCCAGTGATGCTCAGGGTTACTCTGGCTCTGAGCTCAGGGATCACTCCTGGCGGTGCTCGGAGGACCACGTGGGATGCCGGGGATCAAACCTGGGTCGGCACATGCAGGCTAGCGCCATCTCCCACCCTGCAGTTTATGTTCTGATGGCAAGCACAGTGGTAGAAGTGAGGTTGTGTCTTCCGCGGTGATGGGCATCTGGAGCTTTCCACGTGTCTGTCGGCATTTGTCCCTGGAGAAACGCTGAGCTCGGGGCTGAGTGTGTGCTTTCTGCGAGAGGCCCCGGTCCAAGCCCCAGTGCCACATGCTTCTCCTGAGCGGCCCCCGCAGAGCCAGGAGTCATCCCCAACTACGTGTGCCCTGCAAGACCAAGAAATAAGGGTCCTTTGTCACTCCAGAGCCCAGGGGTCCTGCCCTGTGTCCACTCCTCAAGTCCCTCATCCAGCTCTTGACCTTCCAGATTGGAACCAAGCAGATGGCCGTGTGCGCCAAAGCACAGAACAAGCCTTTCTACGTGGTGGCCGAGAGCTTCAAGTTCGTGCGGCTCTTCCCACTAAACCAGCAGGACGTCCCTGAGGAGTTCAAGGCAAGTGTTAGCGCCTGGGGTGGGGGAGGGAGACTCGGGGCCGCTTCCTCCACCACAGGCCGGGCTAGGCTAGTCTTTCCTCCTGCTCCCTCCACAGGGAGACCTGAGCCTCGGCGCCTCTGCCCAGGCGAGCTCCGCCGCCTCATAAACCCTTCTGTGGCTCAGGCAGGTTCGCTGATGGGAGGTTCTGGTCACTGTCAGGCAGTGGACCATCGTAGAGAGCCAGGGTCCCACCACAGGCCCAGGCATGGGCACAATGCTGGCTCCCATGTCCCGGAAGCCCCCTGGGAGCAAGCCCTGAGAAGGGGCCTGGGCCGTGGTGAGACTAGAGCTGTCCCACAGCAAGGCCGACCGCTCAGACTAAACCTGTCTCCACAGTACAAGGCCGACACGCTCAGGTCTGCACAGACGGGCCAGGATCTCCATGAGCAGCACCCATGGGTGGACTACACCTCACCCGCCCTCATCACGCTGCTCTTCACGGACCTGGGGGTGCTGACGCCCTCGGCTGTGAGCGACGAGCTCATCAAGCTCTATCTGTGACGGAGCTCAGGAGTCAGCGCGCGCCCGGCCGCTTCTTCCATGGAGACTAACGTGAAGGACTGGAACAGGCCCAGTTTCCTGCTCACTGTTGCCAAACCAGGCAGCCATGGTTGCTCTCAAAGCTGAAACTCGCATTTCTGGATTCCAGGAAGACGGATTCTTGCAGGTCTACGAGGAATGCGCCCCCACCCGCCTGCCTGCCTCCCCTCCTCTGAGCTCTGGACTGACCAGCCAGAAGCCTCAGTGGGAGACACAGGCCTGGGGAAGCCGTGGACCTGAGGCAACCAGCCGGGCCTGACCACGGCAGCCGTGGACTTTACTTCAGGCGTCCTGCAGGGCTCCCACCCACGCTGCGCCCCCAAGCTCAAAGGGACACTTGCGGCAGGAGGCAGCCCCCAGGGCACTGTCCTTCCAGAGCGTCTGAAAACAATGTTTCTTTGGCGGAAGGGGTTTCCTCTAACTGTGTTGGGTCTGAGTGACCTTTAGTATTGTGCTCAGGAACCAACTCCAGCTAAATCCAAATAAACCCGTGACTGCTTGGAGTCTCCGGGGCCTGGGCGCCCGCAGGAACGTGTCTCTTCGGTATCTTGGTGCTAGGAAAAGACGGGGCCGGGGCCAGAGAGAGAACATGGGAGGGGTTCGCCTTGCTCATTTGTGGCCCCGGTTCGCCCGGCCTTCCGCATGGTCCCGACACTGCAGCAGTAAGTCCCGAGCACTCCTGGCGTGGCCCACCCACAAAGGAAGAAGAGCCACAGTAAAACGAGTCCTTTAATTAGAAAGCACCCTCAGAAAAGTCCTGGTTATCTCTCCCTGCCAGTAACCGTCCACATCCTGTTCGGCCTCTGATGTGGGCAGTCCTGGGGTCGTGCACGAGACACCTGCAGGCCCCATCGGAGGGGCTGGTCCCGCAGGCCAGCGCGGCCCCGAGCCCTGTCCCCATCAGGCCTCCAGGTCTGAGCACCCGCAGTCCGCGGGCCTGCTGCCGCCTCTGCCGCTGCTCAGCAGACCCTTCTCGAACTCTGCCACCGTGATTTTGCCTTTCTTGAACTTCTTCAAGAGCCTCGTATCGCTGAGGAGCTCCTCCATGTCCTCGTCATCCACGTCCAAGCCCTGAGTACAGAAGGGACGAAACACTGCCGAGGCCAGTGGCAGGCGAGAGCTGTGTCCTGCCCGGCCACGCTCCACCAGCTGCCCCTGACTGCCTGCTCTGGTCACCCAGATAATGGAGACAGACCCCAGGCTCCCTGCAAAGATACTCTTAGCATTAAACATACTCTTGAGGGCCAGAGAGACGGTACAGTGGTCAGTGTTCACCTTGCACGCAGCTGACCTCTCGCCTCCCCAGCACCCGTGTGGTCCCCCGAGCCAGCGAGGAGTAATTCCTGCGCATCGTGGGGTGTGGCCTCAAGAACAAGAATAAAATGTTCAGGAGTCCAGGGTGGGGGCGGGGGGGTCAGCCCAGCCAGGGTACTGCCTGCTGGCCAAAGGCCAGTCCCTAAGCTGCAACCTGAGTAATAAAGGACCCCACGAGCCTCACCTCGTCCCGCTTCCTTTTCTTGCTCAATTTTTTCTTCTTTTCCTTCTTGGCCTTCTGTTTCGACCACGCTTTATTCTTTATGAATCTTTTTTTCCCTTCCGCTTCTGTTTTCTCTTTTCTTTGCTGTTCCAACAGTCTCTGCCTCTGCTTCTCTCTGGCTTTATCTTTTAAACGGGATGGCGTCTGTGTCAATGTCCACGGGCACGAAGTCGGGAAACTTCTTTCCTCTCAGCTCAGGCATCCGGGGCATCCTCAGCAGGGCGAAGCCTCGGGCAAGGCTGGCCAAGTCGAGATCTGAAAGCAGAGTCCGGGGAACGCGGCTCGCAGCAGACGGGAGCCACTCAAAGCCACGCCAGACCAGGGCAGGCACATCAGGACGACGGAGGCTGCGGGCCTTGCACACTGCCAACCTGCCTTTAGTCCCTGGGCAGAGCCAGGAGGCGAGCCCCCTGGCACAGCGGCCCTGGTGCCCAGCTGGCAGCCCCGCCCTCACCCTGGAGCCTGGCACAGCGGCCCTGGTGCCCAGCTGGCAGCCCCGCCTCACCCTGGAGCCTGGCACAGTGGCCCTGGTGCCCAGCTGGCAGCCCCGCCCTCACCCTGGAGCCTGGCACAGCGGCCCTGGTGTCCAGCTGGCAGCCCCCCCCTCACCCTGGAGTCTGGGCACAGCGGCCCTGGTGCCCAGCTGGCAGCCCCGCCCTCACCCTGGAGCCTGGCACAGCGGCCCTGGTGCCCAGCTGGCAGCCCCGCCCTCACCCTGGAGCCTGGCACAGCGGCCCTGGTGCCCAGCTGGCAGCCCCGCCCTCACCTTGGAGCCTGGCACAGTGGCCCTGGTGCCCAGCTGGCAGCCCCGCCCTCACCCTGGAGCCTGGTACAGCGGCCCTGGTGCCCAGCTGGCAGCCCCCCCCTCACCCTGGAGCCTGGCACAGCGGCCCTGGTGCCCAGCTGGCAGCCCCGCCTCACCCTGGAGCCTGGCACAGCGGCCCTGGTGCCCAGCTGGCAGCCCCGCCTCACCCTGGAGCCTGGCACAGCGGCCCTGGTGCCCAGCTGGCAGCCCCGCCCTTACCCTTGAGCCTGAAGATGAGGCCACACTCGTCGCTTCGCATACGCCTGCACGAAGGACACGAAGGCTCTCACGCCCCTTCTCAAACACGGCCCTGTCGGTGCAGGCCATGGCCTGCAACTTGGGGAGTACGTCTGCCGGGTTCTGCTGCTGCTTCATCTCCTGCAGGGGGCACTGCAGAGCCACCAGCTCACAGGACGTCCGGGCAGCCCTGCGCCTCCCCAGCCGCACCAGAGCAGTCAAGCCCGAGTGGGACGATCTCCGCTGCACCCCCAGCCTCGGGCTCCCGCCACCCCAAAGAGCTCATCTGGTCCACAAAGAAATTAAACTGAGGGAGCCCCTGGCCCTGGGGTGCCCAGGATACTCAAGGGGCCACAGGGAGAAAACGACAAACGTGGGGGCATGGGCCACGGCAGGAGATGGGGACCAGGGGAGGAAACGAGGCCAGAGAAGGGCCAGAAACTGGCCATGGGGCTCCTGGGGCGGGGCCCAGACCTGCTCCACCTGAGTTCGAGTCGGGGCCTGTCCACAGGCCCCACCCACCAGGCTCTGCTCTTAGCCCTGCCCACACTCACGCCCTCTACAGGCACTGGGGTCCCAGCCCCGTGCCAGAGTCCCCCTGAAGGGACGGACACTTACTTTCTGGTTGATGGCCAGGAAGCTGACGTAGGCCTCTTCCATGGGGAGGAGGAACACCAGCGGCGCTGCCCCTGTGGCCGATGCGGGCTGTGCGGCCACAGCGATGCACGAAGGCGCTGAGGAGGGACGGCACAGCAGGGTCAGGGACAGCAGGGTCAGCGCCTCCAGAGCACGGCCCCGGCCGACCCCACACACCAGGCAGCCGCGGCGACAGGTGCTGCGAGACACTGGACTCGGCAAGGTCGCCTGGTGGGGCCGGCGGGGCACAGGTCACCCGGATCCATCCCGGCACCGCATGGACCCCTGAGCACAGAGCTGGGAGCAGCGGCCTAGCACCTCACTCACGGCCAAACACAAAAAAAGGAAAAGAAAATCAAGAAAATTCAGAAGTGGTGGAGCAACAGCACAACAGGTGGGCGCTCACCTCACAGCCAACCCAGGCTCCACCCCGGCATCCCCATATGGTCCTCCAGGCACCGCCGGAGTGATTCCCGAGTGCAGGGCCAGGAGGGAGCCTGAGCACAGCTGAGTGTGGCCCCAAAACCAACGAAGTATTTAAAATTGCTGCAGAGGGGCTGGAGCAACGGTCCAGCAGGGAGGGCGTCTGCCTGGCAGGGCTTCGAGCCCCAGCGTCCCATATGGTCCCTGGAGTACCGACAGGCATTAACTCCTGAGTGCAGAGCAGCATCTCCTGAGCGTGGCCGTGGCGCCGCCCCCACCAAAACCAACACTGCTGCAGAGAGCGCAGGTAAGGTGCTTGCCTCGCACACGCAGAGGGGTCAGCCCTGGCACCGCAGGGTAAGGTGCTTGCCTCGCACACGCAGCGGGGGTCAGCCCTGGCACCACAGGGTAAGGTGCTTGCCTCGCACACGCAGCGGGGTCAGCCCTGGCACAGCATGATCCCAGTACCACCAACAGCAGCCCCAGCGTGGGCCACACCCGCCCCAAAAGAAGCCCCCGCACAGACCACTGTCACCAGACCAGTGCCCGCACGTGGCTGTCCTGGCACCCTCCCACGGTACCTGGCACTGCTGGGGGGGTCGTACTGCAGGACCCAGTTCACCTCAGGAATGTCGATGCCACGGGCCATCACGTCTGTGCACACGAGAATCCCACTAGGAAACACGGGCGGAACGACAGTACAGCGGGGAGGGCGTTTGCCTGGCACATGGCCAACCTAGGTTCAATCTGCAGCATCCCTCACGGTCCCCAGAGCACCACCACGACTAATTTGAGTGCAGAGCGGGAGGAATCCCGAGCACGGCCGGGTGTGGCCCAAAAAGCAAACAGCGCTGAGGAAGGGAGGCCGCCAGCCCCAGCACCCAGGAGCCGACGCTCCAGACGCCTCTCTCAGAAGCCAGAGCTGGGACCAACACCAACTTTTACATCCTCCTGAAAATCTCTGCATCTTCCCAAAGCCCCGATGCCGGAAGGTGGGAGACGGGCGCACGGAAGTTCTCCCTCCCTGAGGCCTGACTGCGGCTCCTGCACTCCCCGGAAACCACAGCCGTGCGGGAGAAGAGCAGGCGGGCGCACCCGAGGTCAGACACCCCATCTGAGCCTGCTCTGAGGAGCTTGGGGTGTGCCCGAGGCCGGGTCAGGGCCAAGGCGGGGCTCGAGAGGGGAGGAAGGCCTACAGGGCAGCCAAGGCGCGCAGCCGGCCGAGCCCTCACCTCTGCAGCTGGCGGAACTCCAGGAAGACCTTGTTGCGCCTGTCCTTCATCTTCCCGTGGATGCACAGGACGCGCGTTCCGCACCAGCCCCTCCAGCGCCTTCCCGTAGTACTCGACGCACGCCGCAGGTGCTGTGACAGACAAGAGCGGGGACAGGGATGAGCCGACGGGCGGGGCGGCCAGAGCGTGTGGCGGGGACAGGCCCTGGAGTGTTACCTGAAGAAGATGAGGTGCTTTTCCCGCTTGTGGTTGCGAAGAAAGTGAACCAGCTGGTTAAACTTCTCATGTGCCTTGCAGACCTACAGAACACACGGGTGATGCTCAACGCATGTGTGAGGCCAGAGCACAGGACAGCGGGTAAAGCGTTTGCCCAGCACGGACCAACCCAGTTCCATTCTGGGTGGTGGGCGTGGGGGCCCCGGCTCTCACCATGTAGTAGTTCTCCAGCCGGGAGGGGGGTTTTCTGGCTGCTGCTGGCCGCCACACCCTTCTCCTTCACCGAGATCCGGACAGGGTTCCGGAGCCCGGCACGCACCAGGTTCTCCACCTCCTGAGTCTGCGTGGCCGAGAAAAGGCCGGTTCTCCTCTGCTTGGGCAGCAGCTCCAGGATGGTGTTTATGCTGGGGGGGCAGCCCGTCACTGACCACGCGGTGTGTATGCTGGGGGGCAGCCCGTCACTGACCACGCGGTGTGTATGCTGGGGGCAGCCCGTCACCAACACTGACCACGCGGTGTGTATGCTGGGGGCAGCCCGTCACCAACCCACTGACCACGCGGTGTGTATGCTGGGGGCAGCCCGTCACCAACACTGACCACGCAGTGTGTATGCTGGGGGCAGCCCGTCACTGACCACGCGGTGTGTATGCTGGGGGCAGCCCATAACCAACCACTGGCCACGCGAGTGTGTATGCTGGGGGCAGCCCGTCACCAACACTGACCACGCGGTGTGTATGCTGGGGGCAGCCCATCCGTGGTGTGTAGCTTGGGGGCAGCCGTCACCAACACTGACCACGCGGTGTGTATGCTGGGGGCAGCCCGTCACCAACCACTGACCACGCGCCATGCATTGCCTCAAGGGCAGAGCAGAGCTGCTGGCCGCAAGCAGAGCTCACTGGCACTGGCACTGGCACTCCCACCTACCTGCCGGGCCACTGGTGCCCCCCCCACAGGCACCCAATTCTGCTTTTAGGAGACAGAAATTCAGACCCAACACCTGTGGAGCTCAAACCACGGAGCAGGCGGGGCGGGGCCGTAGGGCCGAGGCTCAGCTGTGCTCGTAGGAGCCCCAGATGCGAGTCTGGCACACACGGCCCCCACACCAATGCCAGAGCTAGACCACAGGGACTGGCGCAGCCAGAGGACGGGGTGTGGCCTGTCTGGGAGTGCAGGAGCCGCTGGCCCTTTCCTCCCCTCCTCAGTGCCACGTCCACCACGTCCACGCTCCGTACCTCGCCTCAAAGCCCATGTCCAGAAGTCTGTCGGCTTCGTCCAGCACCAGCACCTCCAGGGACCGCACGCAGCTGGCCAGGTCCAAGCCCTCAGCCTTCCTGCGGAACATGTCCTCCAAGCGGCCAGGAGTGGCCACCACAATGTGGCCCCCTAGGGAACAAATGGACGCGACTCTCTCGGAGGTCTCGGATGACCAAGAATCCCG